>BHFT01010973.1:0-39268 GCA_004320025.1 Laticauda laticaudata
TGCACCGCCACGCTTGCCTTTTCAAAACACTGCGTGCTCACACAGCTCCGCTAAGAAGGGAAATCAGAGCCCCTTCCTCCCCATAGACACACAACACTGCCTTTCTTGCCATCTCCTCCTGCTCCCTAGGATGAAGAGGGGTTGGCCCCTGAATTCTTCCTCTGCAATTCCCTCGTGCCTCTGTCTACTTCTTCCCTCTCTGTCCAGGCCAGACTTTGCCCTTCCCAGTCTTCCACAGCACAACAGTCGACCCACCCACTCCCCCACTCCCATCTCGAGCGCCGACTCACCGTCCAAGTCTCCAGATTAGAGAACACGGGGCATGACCAGAACCACCTTTATGCTTAGAGGAAAAGTAAAAATCAGTAAAGGTAGTTCCTTGATTAAGGGGCATGATGGCTCAGGTTAAAAGATGCTGAGCTTATCAGCTAGAAGAACTGACACCTTGGTATTTGGTTTTTAGGACCCAAGCACCATACAATGGGGGCATGCATCTCGGGTGGGGCGGGGGCACTGTTTTAAGGTGGCCAAAGTGCTTCTGGCCAGCGAATAATACAGGCTCCAAGCTCCATATTGCCCAGCTGTCAAACCAGCTTCTTGCTAACCCTTCTTCTCCCAGAAAAAGTGGAAGCTTGGACAGGGCACGGTGTGCTACACCAATGCCTGAGCGTCCAATGCGCTTTTGAATCCTGAGGCTCATGAGACCCGGTCCACTTTGTTAAGGCCGTTCTTGAGCGATAATATCTTCTCTCCACTGCCTCCACAGGCTGGTCCGTGGCCACTTGCAGCGGCCTCAGGAATTAAAGGATTGCTTCTGGGCCAGATTACCCGTCGACCCAGCATTCGATTTGCCCCATTTGAGTTTGACCATGCTCGTGGCTCTCAGTGATTGTTCTTTTGTCTGTTGAGTGGCGTTGATACTGTAGATAGATAAGCCAAATACCCCATAGTTCGAATTATGGATACCTCAGAATGTGAATAAATAAGATACGAGAGATCAACTGGTCAGACCTGACCGAAAATGAAATCATATGAGGAGACAGACACTGTGTCTAGCGTTGTCCCTGAAAGCCTGTCCCTCCTGAGTACATCCTCAAATGATATTTCTCTACATAGATCGACTTGCTATCGGTCGCCTTCTATGTGCTCGAAGCTATGATTTGAGTTAGCAGATATATATAGTCCATCTATAGAAGCACCAGTGACCTGTCGTCCAACACACAGATAAAGGACTAGTGCGCACTCCTTCGGGCGGTCTTATTCGATGAGAAAAGTGATGCTTGCCTTGTCCATGCTTGGGACATGCCATCCCATCTCTCCTGAAGGCTTTCCTTCCTTCTCTGGAAAAAAAAGACAATATTATTCTCCTTCAAGGATTTAACAGAAAAATGAGAATGGGCGTTGCCTTGTCAATAAAGACTATTTCACAATGAGAAAGTCACTATTTTCCAGACAAAGTTCTGCCACCTAATAAAATTACAAGAAATGCAAGACCTATCCACTGCATGATAATCTTCATCATTTATCTCTTATTTTTTTAAAAAAATATGCAAAAAGCAATATTAAAAACAAAAATACTAGGAAAACAATTGCCAGGGGGTATTTTTCTGCAAGAACATAGTAAAAAGGCAAATGAAAAACTTGCATTGGCTGCTATGTAACTAAGTAATCTTCCAGAGGCTACTAAAAGCATCTCCGAACGACATTCCTTCAAAGCAGCTGATTCACCCACTAAATGTACTGAAGAAAAATTCCACGAATTATTCCCTCTGCTGTTAGCTGTTTAGTGCCCTGGTTAGGAAGCCATTAAGCCATTAGACAGTTCAGCCCACAAGAGCGAGAAAAAGGAACTCAGATTTAGGGGGATGAACTTTCCAAGAATATTTAGCTGCCTCTTCTTGTGCCACAATTGCACCTCTTTCCAAGTATGGAAAGGCAAGTCTGCAAAGGCAGAAAACAGCAATATCAGATGCGGGCGAGGGGGATGAGTCCGCGCTAGCCACAGCGTCTTTTGTGACCAGTGAGCGCTCACGTGCGTCTTGACGTTTTACAGAGCTACCACCTAATGCTTTCAAGATGTCATTGGGCATAAATATATGGACTATTTAGCCATCATAATCTGAGGACAGAAATTTAAATACAGGCCCAAATGTGCCCCAACTTAGCAAATAGGGGACTTAATTGAAAAGTTGAGACAAGATACATTTCAGGTGAGAGGGCCATCTCCGGTCCCTGAAATTCGGCCAGCCTGGTCCAAGGAGGGCGATCCTATCACGTGCTTTCTCAGGAAATAAAGCCCATGTGCAGCTCCTCTATAAGGATACAAATACCATTTAATGCAGCCTAGATTAGCATCAAAGGAGGTGAGCGACACAGGGAGAATCAATTCCAGAGGGCTCCAGCGATGCCTCTGAATTGTCCAGCATGCCTGCCTGGCTTAAAAGATGCGGCTATTTCCTCTGCATTCGCCTCATTTTGCATTCATAACAAAAATAATTAATAAGACACTAAGAAAAAGGGTCTTCTGGCCTTATGACAAGGAGCCTGCAGCAAGGCCAGCAGGCTAGGGCCTCTCCTGCAGTCCCACAGCAATAGAAAAACAATTCTGATCCATCTCCATGATTTATTTACATTCTTAATTACACATGTCTTCCATCATTGACAAGGTGTTATTTTTCTTAGCATTCTTTTCATTTTTAGGCCATAGCAATAGGTCAGTCAACGCCAGGCATACATGGAACCAGTATGCTGTGTATTTAGTGCAGTGGAAGTGTGTGTGTGAGTGGAAGACTCTCCTCTACTATTTCTTAAACGGATTCGCCACTGAGTGGTCTTATAACTCAGAATCCTGCTCTAAGTGTATAGTATATGGCTTCTTGGAGAGTGCAAATATACACTTGCCCCAACCCATATGCTCCCTAATTTTTCCTTGCAGCGTAGTGACGAGAGCCTTCTTGCGATATAAAATGAACAAGTCTTAAGAAATGTATACTCTCAGTAATAAGAGAGAAAGAATAGGAACCCAGGAGGAATGAAACACTGACATCATAGGTTGAGCCTCTGACTATAATCGACTGAATGAGAACGCTTTTAAGTGGGCATTCATCCCTGTTGAAATTTATGTGATCTGTCACAGGTGTTTTAGCAGTAGGTCTTGCCGGAAGCGAATACTCAGGTAGAGCTGTCATCCTCTCTGCGCTTAATGTAATTTGGCTTGCAGTGGCAAATGCAGGCTAGTTAGCAGAAAATCAGTCTCGTATCTCTTAACAAACTTATCACTTTGATCTAAACCTCAATAATTATCGTGCTCGTCTGATAAATGTGTGCTGGGACGAGTGAGAAGAGAATACTATTAGCCCTATTTTCTACGAACTTCCATCTACATAGAGAGACTCTGGGATCTGAACATATCAAAGGTTGTAGTTGTGATTTCCGTTAAACACTCTGTTTAGCATCTTTGCCAGAATCATACCTTGCTACTCGATAGCTCCTACCAAGATCATAGAGGCGGTACTATATCCGCCATATATACTACTGTTCCACGTGCAATATAGAACCCATGTGTCCTCGAAAAAATGTCCCATCTTCACATGAACTATGCCACGACATGCGAGAGAATACAAGAGATTTAACATCAATAAAAAAACAATACAACGATGGGTCTGCGATGATAAACTTTTGTACGCTCAACATAACATACTATCTCAGCCATCATAACCAGAGAAGACTACTGGCTCAGCGAACTTAAGGATAGGCGTAAATTCACTAGCTGCTTCAATGGACGTTTGACAAATCATAAACAACTTCCACATTAACCAGTGTTTACATAAACGCCAATCATAATCTCCACACGGAGCATACACGAGGCCCAACAACACTGCACACACCCAAATTGCGAATATTGAGCCTTAATCCCAAGATTAGAATGACACTGATTATGAGACGTCATCCTCAGTTGCTCGAGATCTTGGATGACCAACAAAGCTGCAATCCGTATGTCACATTTCAGTGAGCAAAATACTCTGCGTAACACTTTCGGAAAAGAACAACGCTTCCTATGGGCCACGCTGCCGGTACCAGAACAAGCTTAGACACAATCCATTTATGCTCCATAGTGCCCATCCAGGCCTGACCACTCTGCTGAACAAATAATTTCCCCGAGCCCACTGCAAACTATTTACTAAGACTGCGATAAAATTAACTATTACTCTTCTCATCGCTCTACATATTAACTATCTTCTTCTGGCTACTATAACTATTATATCGTGTAGTCACCTCCATACACTTCTAATGATAGTATTTAATATAATTATGTCTTCCTCAGATGATTTTGTCCTGCCTTGCTGCTTATTTAGTGTTCCTATGCCACCTCATCTCACCTATTAGGTGGTTGCTAATCTTTTACTCGATCTTGATGATGAAGGTGCTATCCCTTTATCCGGCATATAACTGTGAACTCATTGACATTATACATCCACTTACATCTCAGCTCGCATTGTCTAGGAAACGTAATAACCGACGCGTAAGATGCACATGAAAAGAAACAGCAAACATTCTCTATGCTGATCGGGTTCAATCGGCACTCACTTGGCCAATTAACAAGACCCTAGCTATATGTATTCATAGTATGTTCTACATTAGGTTGTGAAGTATAATAATAAAAAAGTGTATACGCAAAATGTGAAGTCTCAGCTTAATTTTCACCACATACATACGGAAGGAGTAAGTCATTTCCAGGCTTGAGGCAGACCCCATCTTACTATATTAATCCACGCTATCTTACTAATCTCAGGTATTCCCGCAAATTATTGCTACTAATCCTAAATAGACGCAGTATGAGTGACCAGAACTGATCCTAAATGAATGCTCAAACTGGTAATAGCTTGGTTATTAGAGGTAACATTTATCTCATACAAACTTATCCGCTTATTAGCAAATATAAAAACCCACCATATTATTATTCGGTTATTGTTCTTCTGTGCTAATTAGTGGTATTAGTCGTGAAAGGTAAAACTAAGATCTGGCTTTAGAGCTCATTAGAACATTCAGTTTGGGTTTTGGCATACTTCGTGTACCATCTTACTTCCAAAGTTGTGACCTGCTGTCCCTCCTCTTTTTCTTCCCCCCATTCGTTTTTGTTCATAAGCATTGCCAAGCATGCTGTTCATCTGAGAATAATAAATTTCTAATATTAATATAAATTATGATAAGAAAATTATGATGGAGTTGTTATCAAAACAAGCAAGATCTAGCCATGAAGCTACAAGCAGTCATACTGGAAAAGTATTCGCAAACAATGTGTGCATTAAAAGCCGACAAATAAGCTTAGAAAATACTGACCTCCCATCTCCATCATAACTAAAAGCTGACAAGAAGGTGCTTACCCTTTAGCCAACAAGTTTACTTTCCTTGCCATGTGAATTTATTAATATTTTTTCCAATGCATGAGTTCCACATGGAGGAATTATCTGGTTCAGCTGCAGTCTTGATAGCAAAATGTCATTTCCTGGCTGATATTAGCCTTGGCGATGGCATCATCTTGACCATCCGTTCAAAATTTATGCGGATCCCCTGATGTCTTTGTGCTTGGTGGTTTTCTTCGCAGATGTTTCATTACCCACTTGGATAATTTCATCAGTGCTAGACTGCTCATCATCATAGCATTGATGATGTTAGAGCTTGGGTTAATGAACATCTACAATAAAAACTATCAAACCTCAGAGAGCATCCAATGACCCCACAGTTCACCCCTGAGTTACAGATATCTCTTCGTGTCAGTGATCCTTCAAATAAAGCAGCTGTTCAGTTACTAAGCCTATTCTGCATGCCAGAGATTTTACAGAAAGGCCCCTTTTATGAGAAAAAAGAAACTCCAAACTTCACAGCAATGCATTTCTGAGATTCACAGATCAATCCTGGAAAGCAGAGGGGTGTACAAATTTACAGCAGCACTTTGCAGGCTGACCGTATTTTTTTTTTTTTTGCAAATTCCACTACCTGAATGCCAGAAAATGGATATTGCCAATTAGTTAAGACATCTGCTTTGTTTCAGGAACAATAGGATATTCTTGTATAGGCTTCACAAAAAATTGCCTGCGTTGCATTATAACTCCATCTAACTTAGCTCACTTTGGATGGTTCAGGAGCCATTTCTTTTAGAACACAGATCATAGGGGTGGACAGAAATTTGTAGGTCATCTAGCCCAGTGGTTCATCAACCAAGTTGGGCAGCGACCACTGTGGTCCGTGAGATAAATTTGGGTTTGCAGCAGAAATGTCACCCGCCAAGCAATTAATCCAGGGCTGTGCAGAGGATAAACAAGGCTGTCGCCACCCACATGGTCTGCAGGTAACACAAGACTTGTGTCGCTTGCATTGTGAACAACATGAGGTAGAGAGGGGAGGGAGGAAAGAGCAGAGGGGGGAATTTGCCGCCACTCGCTCCACATGACTTGCCATGGCCACCAGCTGGCTTCTTTCTCACTTCTTTCTCTTCTGCTTTTGCCTGCCCACGCAAGGAAAGCAGGCAAAAGTTTCTTTCTTTCTCTCCCCAAAGCCCAATCAGAAATGAGTCTTTGGGACCCCTGCACAGGCCTCCTGCTCAAGGAGGCTGTGCTGGTGCGCACAAGGTCTCACAAAGGTCATTTCTGGCAGAATTTGGGCGGAGAGAAAAGAGCAGTGCTGTCTGCCTTGCTTTCTTTCTGTTTTTACCTTGTTCATTGCGAAGCATATAAAGTCTCCTCTCTCTCTCTGACCCTGAGATAAGGAGCTGGGATGCGTGATCTCCTGCAATCCCAAATAAAACAACAATCGGTAGGAAAAACGGAGTGGGGAATTTCCCTGCAGGATTTTTTGGGGGATTTTTTTCCAGGGTTTCCTGGTCCGCCAGGATTTAAATTGTGCGTTTCAATGGGTACCCTGAGGTCCAATAAGGTTGGCGATCCCTGCTCTAGTCAGGACCCCCCTGCCGTCAAGGCAACGATTTACCATTCCGCCGTCAAAGGGATTGGAA
Source organism: Laticauda laticaudata (assembly GCA_004320025.1). Lineage (NCBI taxonomy): Eukaryota > Metazoa > Chordata > Lepidosauria > Squamata > Elapidae > Laticauda > Laticauda laticaudata. The sequence goes on from BHFT01010973.1 coordinate 7,013, forward strand.
GCACTCATAGAACAAGGAAAGCATCTTGGCACAAAAGAAACTTATTTGTAGGGTTTAATATTATTGAATCCAAGCAATGCGACCAATGACAAAATAGAGAGTTGTTTTAATAGTGTGGAAGTCATCATGGTTGCCGCTTCAACACACAGTTTCTTCACCTTTGACAGCTTGGAAAAATGCTGTGGTCTTACAACACTCCAGAAAACCTGGGAATTCTGGGAGATTGAAGTCCAGACAGCTTCATAGCTGTCCAAAAGTGAGAACCACTGGCCTAATAATATTCTCAGAATGGCTTCCATGTTATATTATCTCTTAGAATGTGGGAATACATACCTTCATCCCTCATTCTTTTTACAAGAAGCTACCAAGTGCATGTGCCTTATCATATATCTGAGCCCACAACTTCTTTTTGATTTCCAGCCTATAAACAAACTGCTGGGTAAAGTGTCCATACAAAGACACACATATTGCTGTTATTAAAATCTGTCTTTGCTTGTTGGCTTGGCTCAGACTTACTTACTCCTGTTTCTGTTTAAAGGAAGTGGGCAGCAATTTGTTCCATGGGTTGCCACTCTATAAAGGCCTTAGTAGACCACACCTAGTGTACTGCATCCAGTTTTTTGGTCACCACCACTATAAAAAAAAAGATGTTGATATGCTACGAAAAAGTGGCGAAAGAACAACCATGTTGATGATTTAGAGGACTGGAGGCCTAAACGATTACGATAGACGCGTTGTTGGAAACTGGCGCCTGGATAGTCTAGTGAAGAGAAAGGGACCAGCGGGAGACAGGAGAGCAGTCTTCCAATAGTTTGCAGGGGCTGCCTCAGAGAGGAAGTGGGGTCAAATTATTTTCTAGCACTTGAAAGGCCAGACGAGGAATTATGGATGGAAATCCTGACAAGGAGAGATTCAACTGGAAATAAAAAAGAGAAACTATCTGGAACAGTGAGAACAATCAACCATGGAATTAGAAGTTCGCAGGAGCCCTTACCATCATTGAGACTTTCAAGAAGAGACTGGCTCCCATCTTCAGAAAATGGCTGTAGCGGTCTCCTGTGCGGCAGGGGGTTGGACTAAGATGCACCTACAAGGTCCCTTCCAACTCTGATTATCTGTTATCTGAGCTGGGGAGAAGAAGGGGAGCGTTTAGTAATATTGGCGACACAGCTTAGATCAATAACATGGTGGAAATATCTCCAAAATTGCTCAGCATTTTGAAGTTTTACCACTGCATTCGCAAGTTCCAGGGGTACTGACTTTCATAAGGCAGCAAAAAAAAAAGGTAAGGCACCAATAATATTACCCTAAACCGGCGTCCCCAAACTTGGCAACTTTAAGAATTGTGACTTAACTCTCACGAATTTCTCCAGCTAGCATAGCTTGGAGAATTCTGGTGAGTATGAAGTCCACAAGTCTTAAATGTCGCCCAAGTTTGGGGACCTCTGTTCCTACGCCCAGAACAAGGCCGATCTGGAGGGAAGTGGTTCATAAAAGTCAGATCTCTCATATCAACACTCAGGTTGCTTGCGGACCATTGGCTTTGCTGTCACTTTTTTGAACCCTACAAAGACACGCTCTTGCGACAGAATAAAGGGAAAATGCCGACTAATACTAAGCCTTCTTACCCCAGTTCTAATAATGAAAGAGCTAGTTTGTGTAGCGGTTAAAACATCTCTTATGACCCGAAAAGATGATGATGTGAGTTGTCTAGTTTCTGCCTTCGGCACAAAGCCAGTCTGGGCAGACTTGGGCCAGCGCCTTTCTCTCAAGCCCTAAGAAGCACACTAGCGCGAAATAGGGCTGCTTTCATAGTCCGCAACGTCCGCATGATTCCTCCAACCTATTGGGCAAGGTGTACTGTACTTCTGTGGATCGTACCAAAACCATCCGCCTTCTAAAACTCCACTTGCCCGCTCTAATATGACCTTGGAGATAGCAGCGCCGAATTGTGTGAGGTTGTATAGTCTATATATACCGTATTTTCTTCTCCCCTATCGTATATAGTACTGCTCTAATAGTGTTTTACAGAATCTTCCTCTCTCTGACACAGCTATGTGCGTGAAGGCGCAGGAACCTCTCTGTGACCCACCCGCCATGGCGACGGCCACCACACCCTCTGGAGAAATCACCTCATCCTTCATCCACCTTGCTAGGAAGGACGAACGCTGACCAAACATCCCTGACGCCTGGTGTGAGATGGCGGAACTGCATGTCATGCTCGGCAAGTCTAGGCACGATACTATGCTCTGCTTGGCAGGTACGCGACTGCTAAGTGCACTGCACGCAGCGAGGAGCGCGCGAGTAGACCTCTTCTATAAAAAGCCCCTCGCGCAACGAACACAAATACTATACACCGCAGGTGATCCTGTCTTATCAGCTCCTTATCACCAAAAATAACGGAATACGGAGGCAACTCAGGAAGAAAAGAGGGATGGGTGAAGAGAATCCATGAAGGGAATATGGAAGAACGGGAGGCGCGCAACACAAAAATTATGCGAAGAGTGGGCTCGCAGGCGTGCATTTTCAGGGAATTACCAGCTGTATAGCTTCTTGAACCAGGAGAGGTTGTGTCATAAACCGGCCAGTTTACAGTCCTAACTAGCGACTCTTCGCACAGATATAGCAACTCGCGCGTCACCCCTACTCTCTCTCCACACACATTCTCAAAAAGGACTCTTGCTGTCTCTGGTAGGTGGATTGCTGATCAAACGGAGCTTTTAATTACACTTAATTGAAAAAGGCGAGCATGAATTACCATAGATAAATTGGACATACCCTGCTGTCACACGTGTCATATAGATGACAAAACAAAAAGCAACACATCGCTTCTGGAAGCTCCGCGGTGCGCTTCATATCGCTTGGCAGCGCCTCGACGAAACACGCGCGCTTTCTCGTCAGCATCTTGCGCTGCTCCCTTTCTCTAGAGGCCCTGAAGAGAGGCCCCACACACGTCCACCGTTTAGGTTCACAATTGCTAGCGCTAGCCTCTGCAAGGCGTGGTCTGCCTGTGGCTGGAGAGAGGGGGGCCGACTCAACAGCGGTTAATAACCGGCGAGGCTTTCGTGCTCGGTTATATAGGCGCATTATCGCGTGGTGGATCAAAGTATCCTGTCCGTACACACTCCCTTCTCCCTTATTCGGCTTTCGCATGGGCAGCCCTCGCCGCCGCTATCGAAAGACTTGCGACTCGTGCAACACGGGCGAGGGAGGCTCAACAATATATACGCTCACGTATGGAAGAGGCAACACAGAGAGTGGAGGTTACGTTAGGAGGTTAGCCTGATTGAGGCACTCTTTCTCTGCGCGACGCTTAAGACCGTATCCTCAAAGAGTCCTAATATCTGACCGCACCAGCTATAGGGATTCTACCATAAGAACCTTACCCACCCCCCACCCCCCTCTGTGTGCCCTCTTTTAAGCATGAACGAAGAAGGCGCTACTCTCCACGAAGCGACTTTTCCTAGTTCTTCAGTGTTATCTTTTATTAGGTATAAAGAATAGCAGACCGGAGAGAACACAGGTCGGTTTCGGAAAAAGCTCTCTCCTGTAAACTCCTCAGCCACACACTCCCTCCCAGTACAGTCGATAAGGTGGTCACACAAGCTTGGCCATCAGAGAGCGCGCTACAATTTATACAAGATCGGGAGCATTGGCATCTTTGCACTTCTCGCCCGAGACGTAAGTGCTTAACGTATTTATTTCCGCTCGCTCGCGGGGGACCTTCCAGCGCTGGAGATGGCTCATGCTGAACGTCTGTGCAGTAGGGAAAATCAAGTGGTATTCTACAGGATATGACAAAGACCGCAGCCATACCCCGTGATTCCGCTAGCCACGCCGGGGGAGTACGTGCTTCCCCAGCCTAGTGGCAGTTTCATCTTCACTTGGTGCGTGCCTGTTTAAGGGCGATGTCTCGCGTGAACGTTTCAAGAAAGAAAAGTAAATAGGAAGGACATTCGGGGTTAGATTTGCTAATTGTCTGACCCATAGATCCAAGCAAGGATTGAAGGCGCAATTCGCTTTCGGCGTGAAGGGCAGGGCGAGGTCTCCGACATCAGCGGTGTCGCGGTCACCACTTGCGGAATTGAATAAGCGCGGGGACCTCTCGTTTTGTCTACTCAATTGTCCCAGGTTGGCTCTCAAACGAGTGGCCACTGCCGCCGAAGCGCTGAGAGGCGGCACACGCCTCTAAGCAACATCTCCGTGATAGTGGCCCAGTAATATCACAATATAATATATCTATAAAAATGCCCACCCCCTTCTATATACAATAGATGCATCAAGTGCCCTCGAAACCTCCAGCAAAAAAACCGGAATCCGCTGCCCTATGCACCAGCACCTTATGCCCCATCAAAGAGAACACACTTCACAAATAACAATAACATCCGCCCAACACGACAACGACTACCACCCCGCACTGCTCGTACATCCCTGCGTGTCAGTAAGAGAAATCAAGTTCCAGAGAACAAAGGACGTCCTATAAATCAATCTTCTACCCCAGTGAGCTATCCTCGCGACGTGTGACAACGAATGGAGCGGGAGAGCGGCACCAATCCCTCTCCCTCTCTTCAAGTGCCGATACCAGGCCTTAAGATCGCCTGACGACACCTTTCTCCCCACCGTCTGACAACAACTATCACCCCGCTCCTTGTCTCTCTTTCGCCCGGAGCCCCTGCCGTCCAATACCTCCCTCCTCTACCTGGCGAGGAACCACACTCCCAAAAGCGGCTGAGACATGCGCTGGGTTATAGAGCAGTCAGGCTATGACGCCTTTGATCTCTTACCTGTATACCGAATAATAGAAACGGCGGACGCCTATAGAGGTATATATCTATCATACTGCAGAGTCTAGCCGGGGATCGCGCTGGAACTCAGGGTCTTACCTATCCGCCTCACTCAGGCGGTAAATCCAGTGGGCGTGAATGGTGCGGGACTGTCTCACATCTAATCATCCGTCCTCTTACCCACTCTCTTCTGCGGCCGCGCCGGCAGGTAAGTCTCTTTTATCCCCGGCGAGCGCTCTGTTGGTGCGGGTAGCAGCGTGATTTGATACATCTGCACTTCTCATCCTCTTCTCCGGCTGTCCTTGACCTCCCAACACGCCACACACCCTGCGCGCGTCCCTTCCCCTAGACCCGCCCGCCTTATCTTCTGCGCGATTCCCTGCTCTCAATAAATGCCTCGTCTGCCCGCGGCATTGTTCACGGCAGCCCGCCCCTCCAGCGTCCAGCTTCTGCCCCTCCCGCCAATCCCTCTGCCGGCCGCGCCGCGCTCTGCGGCGGCCGAAGCTCCCTGCCTCTCCCTCCGGCGCGCAGCATGCTGGGTCGCACTTGCCCTCGCTCTGTCGTCTGTGCCCTGGCCCCCTCCGCCGCGCACGTGCGACTCGTTGTCCCGCCGCCCGGGCCGTTTGGCGCACGTCGTGGAGGAGAGTCCCCCTCCTCATCTCCGTGCTCATGGCCCCTCAGAGTGTCGAAGGGGCGGAGCCGAGCGCACGCGTCCGAGAGAGGTGCTGCGTATGAGCAGGCCGTGGGCGTCCCGGGCCGCGCAGCCCAGCTACCCGGATATAGACGGCTCGTGGGCCGAGCCAGACGTCTTCAGCACGTCAGCGCAGCCATGCGCTGGCCCGCGGCCGCTAGCGTCAAGACTCGTGCGCCGTCCTGCTGACTGGTCCATCACGAGGAGAAGCAGGATGAGCCTAGTGAGGCATGCGAGGCAGGCGGTCATCTATCGCCGGTCACCTCCTCTCCGTGCTCTGCCTCTAGACGCCTGCTCCTGCTTGCGCCTCCCCCGCGCGGCGATGGCTGGCCGCGCCCGCCCGGCTCGTCTCGCTCAGTGCGCCGCTTCGCGTGCCCAGCGGACTTAGCCGGCGACCGGGCTGGCGCCGCCCTCGGGGGACAGGAGAAGAGCCGGCCGGGCCGGCAGGAAGGCAGGTGGGCGGCAATGCGCCATAGACAAGGCTCGCATTACCTGGGATTAAGCAGAAGTCTCCCGGACATGAGGGCGATGCGCAGAAGCAATGCGAGCCCTCCCACCCGCCCCCGCCCTCACCCACGCACGCACCGCCTCCGCGGAGAAAGGAACCGCCGCCGCGGCGAGGGCGCCCCAAAGGGTGCCCCCTGCCCGGAGGCGGGTACCGGCAGACCCGAGCATCAACCCAGCCGAAAGACGCATCCGGACCGACCAGTAAGAACCGCCACTGCCCCGTTTCGGAGGCTTAAAGGGTGGCAGCGTGGTAACAAAATCCGCTGTGCGGGCGGTTGAGGGAGGGGGGGAGGAAGGGAGAGAGAGAGAGAGGATAAAAGCTTCCAATGAGAAACTCCGCCGACCTCCCTCTTTTGCAAAGCAGAAATCCAAATCCACTTCTGACAAGACCGTGCGCAGGTCCCAATTTCATTCCCTGGGCGCCCGTTTTCAAAAAGCAAAACGACACCACCACCCAATCCCCCTTTCTGCGTCCGATTTTGCGAAAGCTGCAGCTCGGGGGGAGGGGACGGGGAGGGGAAGGGATGTGCGCGATGCTCTCCTTCGGCAAAGAAGGGAGAACCCGGAGTCAGCAATTCCACATGGACCTTTTTGCTTTTTTAAAAGAGTATGCGTGGCTTCCACTTGGAGGTTGCAGTGGCGAGGGGATGGGTGTGGGATTCAATTTTTTTTACTCCGGTTTCTGTGGGCGTGGCTTGGTGGGCCGTGGGCAGGGGAAGTGACTACTGTCAAATCCCCCCATTCCCTCCCTCACCCCACTAACCTCCCCCCCTTGCTTTCCAGCTCCCTTCTCCTGCTTACAGGGCAACCCAAAAGAAGACCCAGCCAATCAGCTGGGACCCAGGGAGGCAGAGTGAGTTAGATGGGGGGCGGAACGACATCAGATGTGAGTGTTCTGAATCTGCGTTCAACATTTGCTCTCCCGGTTTCTCCATTCTGCGGCACAATATCCACCTCTGCAACTTTGCTCACCTTTTAAATTTTGGGAGGTTTGCATTCAGAGCTGGCCACCTGGCTCCCTGAACACAGATCGGCCAGGAGTGCTCTTGTGTGACTAGGGGGAAAGGCGGTCGTGGTGTACTTAACCTGCTGGTATTCTCTGGAAGGAAAGGAGAAGTCACAGCGACCAAAGACATTTTGCTCCATAGAATGTACCCTCTGAGTAAGCATTGAGTGGGGGACACGAAGCTTTAGAGGAAGGGGTGTAAGCAACTATGGAGAATTAATAACCAACCTTCCTTTCGGCTCAGCAAGGAAAGCTCTACAGAAGAAATATGGTTTCTGCTAAGAAAGAAAGGGCTGTGTGGCAATGCCTCTAAGAGGTTTTCCTAGAGTGACCATGACAACTCAGCTCGTCCTAAGACCACACATAGTTTAATTTCAAAAGCTTCTAAGGGATCTGCGTCAAATTCTCTGGCAAGAAATCGATTCCCTATCAGCGGACCATGGGGGCCTCCACCTCCACTAATCTGACTCCATTTCTGGGTAAGCATAAGAACACTTAAGGCGCCTGGTCCACTGGCCGCTACGGATTGAGCAAACCGTTATGCATTAAGGACACAGCAGATGAGCAATAATTTCGCGAGCTGGGCGGTGCTCCATCCGTTGTCTCCTCTCCAAAAAGTGGCAAAAATTTTGCCATAAACAGAATGGAAAAGCAACGGAAAAGAACTCGACGTGGGTAGTATGTAGCGGGGATGTTAAAACGGGTGTTCAAGGAAGCTAAGCGCGATTAGGAAGCGGATGACACCTCCGAAGCGGTTCGGGGAGAGAATTTTTCCGAAGGCAGACGCATCACGGATGATGTATCACGTACACCTAAACGGAAAGAAAGGGCCCGCCGTGGAAGTATATCGTGATGCAAAAACCATTCCACTGCGCATCCTTATCTATTTCCCCTGCTACTAACGCTATGTGTTAGACGTTCCCGTGTTACCTTTTGTTTTCCTCCCTCTTTCCGTTTTCAGCATGCAGCGCGATTTGTGAGTTGCAGAGGATGCCCATGAGGATGCAGGAGAGGATACAGCGTACGTTTAATGGATTGATAAACGACATTAGAACGTTTGTTGCTCGGATGTCGCGGATTTTACATTGTACGCGGCGGAACAGTTCATTTCCGTCACAAAAGTTTTGTGCAGCTCAAAACTTCATTGCCCGGATTTCGAAATCGCAGGTTTGGACGGCAGGCTCGACGGCACAGAGCGTATGCAAACACGTATGCAGTGATTGCACAACGGATGCATCGCCGTTTCTCCAAAACAGCAAGCTTTTTTTAATGTTTTACATCCTCTTTGCATCTGTAAGTGCAGTGGGACAGGGCCTTTAGGAAGAGAATGGCTGCCCTACTGAAAGACTACCTTCTTCTACTCACCTGTGGCCATCTAGAAGGCAAGGTCTTCCTCTGTCCACCTTTCAGGCAAATGAAGTGAAGGAGAGATGGCGATTACCATTCAGAGCATCTATGGAAGTCTGTGGAGATTCTCAGTCATCCAGGTCATGGATGTCCCAAAAGTGTTTTGAAAAACAGGCAACCAGACTTTCTGGTTTTTCTTTGAAGACATTTCACTTCTCATCCAAGAAGCTTCTTCAGCTCTGGATGGATGGTGGAGAATTCAGAGCATAACTGTGGATCAGAAGCCTAGGGTCCTTGAGGAGAGCTCCCCATGCAACATAAGACTTTGGGTGACTACTTTGTGGAACAGAGACACCGTCCAGTCTACAGTGTGGCGATCCTGTCTCTAACTGTCTTAACTGTCCCACTCACCAGGTGACCAGAAGAGGATCAGAAAATCCTGATGGGTGTTGGAAGTGAAACTTGCCCAGCACTTGGCTGGACTTCTCCTCTGACAACCAAGTTATTATTTTGACACTTGGGTTTTGAAACCTTAAACATCTACATCATCACCATCCACAACAAGAACATCACTAGAGCAGAGATGTCAAACTCAAGGCACACTGGGCCGGATCTGGCCCATGAGATGCTTTAATCTGGCCTGCAGGGCCGCCCTGGAAAGAGTGAAGTTCCAGCCCACAGTGCCTCTGCCAGCAAAACCTGAGCTCAGGAGGGTAGCACACGGCCCTCCCAAGCTCCATTTTTTCTGGCAGAGGGTTGCAGGAGGCTGTTGCAGCTGGAAATGGAGCTTGGGAGCCTATTTTCGCTGGCAGAGCACTTTGGCCACCACAGGTGCCCCCGCCCCACCCGAGATGGCCATGCCCCCATTGTATGGTGCTTGGGTCTCAAACCCAAATCCAAGGTGTCAGTTCTCTAGCTGATAAGCTCAGCATCTTTAACCACTGAGCCATCATGCCCCTAAGTCAAGGAACTACCTTTACTGAATTTTACTTTTCCTTAAGAATAAAAGTGTCTGTCATGCCCCTGTCCTAATCTGACTTGGAGGTGGAAGCTGAACAGCTGAGAGGGAGTGGGGAGTGTGGCTCTGTTGGCTGTGGAAGAAACTGGGGAAGGGCAAAGTCTGGCTGGACAGAGCAGGGGAGAAGTAGAGCAAGGCAGAGGGAATTCAGAGGAAGATTCAGGGCCACCCCTCTTCATCCTAGGGCATGCAGGAAGGAATGGAGAAAAGAGCAAAGTGGGTTGTGTGCCTTATGGGGGAGGAAAGGGCCCTGATTCCCTTCATTAGCTGCAGCTGGGAACACAGTGTTTTAAAAGGCAAGCTGCGTGCAGTAAGTTGTTGGGAGCAAATTGTGAATTTATCTGGTATCATCGTGGTTTATCTGTGTTCCTGGTGTCTTCCCAACTGTGTGAGTTTTGCTGTGCTTTCAAGTCTGAAAGTCTGAAAGTCCTTCTCTTGCCCAGTCAAGTCAATTACTGCAATTTGGTTTGTTTGGATTTTTAGTCACAGTCTGTACCTTATTATGGATTGAATTTTGTCCAGTTAAATTTTGTTCCTGGGAGAGTTTTTTCTCCAGCCAAAGGTAACCTGGACATTGGGGGCAAAGTGGAGATAAGAAAGGGAACTCTTCTTGCTTATTTGACTGTGTTGCCTTTGTGCCACACCCCGGGTGATCACAGTATCTCTACTGTATAGTCCTTTATTCTGATGCAGCTTCGGGATAGATCTGATATGCGTAAGGTGCTGAGTGGAGCACAGTTGCAATATATGCTGACAATCAATGAGGGAAGAAGCAGATCGATGTCAGCACGGGAAGGAGATGAGATGTGCTTCCTCAGCCTTACATTCTGCCCACAGGGCTCAACTGGATCTCCATGGATCACATGATCCATCTGGTTCTGTCCCGCCAGTTGCTGCACACTTGATGTGGCTCTGACTTAGGAGGAGGGCCCTCTTCCAGGCAATAGGGGGGGTGGAGCTGTTCGGCATAGCCCCCAACCCTTGTCACCCATTATTTTGCCACATCTTAACAACATTAAAATGACAGGTGAGCTTCTACTTTTAGTGATCAAATATTTAGAGATCAACATACTTGGTCAGTTCTGATAGTTCTTCCCTTAGTAAACATGTTTTAAAGCATCAGTTTCTGCAGTTCCTTGGTGTGGGGTGAGGCAGTGGTGGGATTCAATTTTTTTTACTACCAGTTCTGTGGACATGGCTTGGTGGGCATTGCAGGGGAAGGATATTGCAAAATCCCCATTCCCTCCCCACCCCACTAACCTGCTTTCCAGCTCCGTTCTCCTGTGCAGGGCAATGGAAGAAGACCCAGCCGATCAGCTGGGACTCAATGGGAGGCAGAGAAGAGATGGGGGCGGGGTCAGTCAAAGGTGGGATTTGCTGGTTCTCCAAACTACTCAAAATTTCCACTACTGGTTTTCCAGAACCAGTCAGAACCAGATGAATACCACCTCTGGGGTTGGGGACGGGTGGCAGTGGGCAGGCAAGGGGAAGGAAGGAATCCTGTTTTTATTCCTGACAGTTGCAACTACTGTGAATATTTTGCTAAGTCATTCCTTCAAGATCAATATTCTTCTCAATTCTCCATCGTTGTTGTTGTTTTTTTTCTTCAATCCCCAAATCTGCCTGGCTTTCTAAATTGGAATCTTCCAAATGTGAAGGATGATTTTCATCCTTAGCTTTCTCTCTCCTGCTTGGCTGTGTCCAGCGAAACACTTAATTCCCAACCCAAATCAATGAATCAACTAAGTAAAATAAAGTCAATTTTCTGACAGTTTTGGAATCATTTCTTGCTGAATATGTACCAGTGTGTTTCCCAGCTGAAGAGCTGTAGCTGCCAAGTCCCTGACTGCTTTCCTGGTTCGTTCAAGATGTCTGTTGTTCCTTTAAGAAAAGACATCTGACCTACCCAACTTCTGCAGTGCCTGTCATAGGCTGCGCTTAGAGAAACTGCTTCGTTTGCTGCTTGGATGTATGAGGCCAAATATTTCTGCTGGACCCAAGGACAGCAAATCCTGGGGTGGGGAAACCTAATGGCCACTGGCATTGGGCCACACCAAACACACCTTAGATGGCTTCAAGTTCTGCAAGAGAGGGAAGGAAAAGGAGAGAGAGGAGGAGGAGGGAGGGGGAGAGAGGGAAAGAGAAGAGGGAGGGAGAGGGGGAGGGAGGGTAGAAGAGAGGAAGAGAGAAAGAAGAAGGGAGAGAGTGGGAAGGGGAGAGGAGAGGGAGAAGGAAAGAGAGAGGGGAGGGAAGGGAAGGGGAGAGGGGGAGGGAGGATAGAAGAGAGGGAGAGAGAGAAGAGGGATGGAGAGAGGGGGAAGGGAGGAGGGACAGGCAGAGGGGGGAGTTAAGAGGGGAATTGAGGGAGAGAGAAAAGGAAAGGGAGAGAGGGGGGGAGGGGAGAGAGAGTGAGAAAAAGGGGAANAAAGGGAGAGAGGGGGGAGGAGGAGAGGGGGGGAGGGGAGAGAGAGTGAGAAAAAGGGGAAGGGAGAGAGAAAAAAACCAGATTCTTCAAAGTGTCATTGTGTGGTAGCCTTTTTTTACAAGAATGTCTTTTCAGTTCCTCATATATATTTTTTGAAAATGAAAAATGATGGAAGAGTGCCCAATGGTTTATCCTCCTCATCCTCCTCATCATTTTGTCCCAGTTGGGGCCCACCTGGTGCCTTGCTATGTTCTCTGAATCAAAAGCCAGGTATTCTCTCTTAAATGGACCAGTTAGCCAAAGCATAGGTTAGCCTAATAAGAAAAGCCCCTTGGGGATCATGGGCTTTCAGGTGCCTTTGAAGGGGCTCTGGGCCGAGGCTTGCAAGCCAGGAGGCACCATTGTCTCTTCCCCAATGGAACTTTACAACAGGGGGGAGGAGAGGGAGGCAATGGAAGCTGCCTCAAATCATTCTGATGGGGTGAATTTGTTAACTGGCCATGCTCACAAACCCCCTTGGAGGACCCATCTTCAAATCAGGAACTCTGACGGTCCTGAGTGCTCCATTATGCTTTTGCTCGGGAAGAGTTTTAAGCTCTGGAAATCCAAATGGATATTCAAGTAAGCAGAGAACTCGAGAGAAGTTGCACAGAAGCTGGAATGAACTCTGAAGAAAAGCCTTTGTTGAAAGTGCAAAAGCAGGAGAGGGAACCATACCTGACTTTCATTACTGGAGAACCAACTCGAATATTAAAGTACTAGCTCTATACTCGGGCTTCGCTACAAAACTATGTGGTTGGGCTTAGTTTTTGGGGAGGAAAATAAGGGGGAAAAAAATTCTGCCACTGCCTACCAGCTTCCATCAGTATTCATCTGGCTCGCGTCCTGTCAGTGTGTGAGAGAGTTGAGGGCTGTTTGGAAACTGAAACGGTATTTGCTGTGTGAGCAAGCAGGAGACAGCAAGGAGCCTGGGCAAGGCTTAGCTCAAGTGTTCTGTACTAAAGCTGCTTGGTGCTGTGAAGCTAAAACTGGAACTGAAACTCCTCTCCTTTGCTTGTGTTTTGCATTTGGAACATATTTCTTTTCAGGTGGGGAGGGGGAGTAGAACTCCTTAGCTAGCATCAGAGCGTGTTAATAATAATAATATAGGAAATAGTAATACTCTGGTGGTCGTTTCGAAAAATCCTTTCTTAGTGAGCACCTAGAAGCCAAGAGGAATGTATGTGCCAAATTTCAAGTTTGTAGGCTTTACGATTCTGGAGATTTCATGATGATGCATGAGGGGTATTTCACTTTTATATAGAGAGATTTTGGGCATTCGGGAGCATCTTCTATGAAGTCACTATTGTTATGACCTCACCAGGTGGCACTCTTAGACATAGCCTCCTGGCACATAAGGCAAGTAGTGACCAGCTATGGTGCTGGTTAGCATAATGTTCTCAAAAGGACATGGGACTTAATGGAGAAAAGTCTAAAATTAGCTCCAAGGCAACAAGGATTGTGATGGGAACTGGGATTCGTAAATAACAGTTCTAAGAATCTCTAGAAAGTGACATGGAGACTTTTTTGGGAGGATGCCCACTATCTTATTTTATACTCCTAGACTGTGAAGGAAAAATATTGTCAAATCCATTCAGCAGAATGTATATCAAATTTATTAGGGGTACTCGCAGGAAATTAAATATGGATTTGAAGCCACAGTCCTTAAGAAAATCATCAAGCTGTAATTGTTAACCAGACAACCAGAAAATAAAACATAGATTGAATCATCCTGGTTGCAGTAGCAACTGTATTCAGATTGATAATCTGAATTCATTTATAAGACCATGCTTGTAGAACTTCTCATGTCTTCATGCATTGATGGGTTGATGAGAATTCAGTATTAAACACTGTTTGGATTTCTCAGTCGCCAAGGGTTAGCTGATGGTCTTTATTTGAATGTTACAAACCCCCAATTCAATAACACTAAGATGAATAACATTTTCCAGGAAACTTTCATGATTCAATACATGACATGACTGCAATGCACAGCCCCAAAAGGATATTTAAGTGATAGAAAATGGTTTTTGATATTGTACATGTTACAGTTTAAATCACTTCTGTTTAAATACAGTCTGTATTTATCCTTGATCCCCCACTGCAGAAGAAAACCCGTTACATTTCTGTGACTGTGTGTAAATTAGAACTAATCCTGCCAAATTCTCCCAAGGGAAGACCATAAGGTCTATTCAGCCCAACTTTGATTTCAAGATAGGTTTTGGAAGAGCAAAATGTCAAGAGCAATGTTTCTCAAACGCAGGCAACTTTAAAGTGTGTGAACTTCAATTCCCAGAATTCCCTAGCCAGCAGAACAAAATGAAGGCATTCCATAGAATCACTGGGATTACACCATGTACTACAAGTTGCAATGTAGTTTTGAATTTTAATTATATTTCCTTCTCTCAGCATTAAGGCATTCTACATAAGCTGAAGCTTCAAGGAAATTTCATTGCAACAGCCTAGCCTTGATTACAAAAGGTGGGACCCAGAAGAAAGGTCTTTTCTGTGGTGGCTCCCTCCCTCTGGAACATCATTCCTTCAGGGAAATTAGACTGGGCTCCCACTCTAACACTCTTTTGAAACTCTCTGAAGATGTGATTTTGCCAGTGAGCCCGGAGAACTCAGAGCGGGGTGGAGCCCATTAAATGGTTGGCATAAGTGTGTGTTGCCCCTGGGGAGAGTTATTATTTTGTAATTATTTTATTATTTTTATTTCTTTTATATTGCATTTCTAATTCCTGTAAGCCACCTGGAGTTGCTGTGAGAGAGTAGGTGGCAATATAAATTTTCATAAATGAATGAATGACTCCTGAATGAACAACTAAAGATAGGCATCAAGATGACATAGGATTCAGAAGACCTCACTGCAAGTCAAGGGCTCTGAATATTCTCACAAATCAGTTCAATTGACTATAGATACAGGTGTCCCTCAAGTCTTTGCTGGACCCAAACACCCAGTGGTTTAAACTGTTGGGCATGCTGGCTACATTGGTCATTCAGCAACCACAGGAGGACCGCCAGTTGCCCTTTCCTGTTGCAAATGCTCTTTGTCTGAAAGCCACAGCAACAATGCAACCATTTTAGATGACTGGGTTTCATTGGAGGGCAGTTGCACCATTGATCTGGGTTTCTTTTCTTTTTTTACATTTACTATTGAATGAATCAACATGGATGATCTAAAATGAATTGAACGCATTGGCTGGAATGTCCCTGATACATTCTGCTTTTCAAGGATAAAGGTTATCTAGCTATTCCGTACATGTGCAAGATTTTCATACTGCCACCCCTGAACTGCCTCCTCTGTCAGTGAAGCCATTAGCATCGTTCCCTGACAACTCCTTAATGTGCCAGAATAGCTCAGTGTCCATCATGGAGCTAAATGAAAAGGGGCAGATGGTTTCTATCCCAGCTCTATCAAAAGAGGCACCAGGAAGGCTCTGCTTGGGAGGGGTTTGCATTTTAAGTGAGTTGCTTACACTCATCTGAAGCTGGTGATGAGCATGCGGCAGATTGAACCTGTCTCATTCATTCCACTCTGGACACATTTTTTAACCTATCTGAGACCCCACATAAATTGGGACAGGATCTCAAAACTCCCAACGTCCTCCTCTGCAGCAGGGAGGATGGTCCAGAGGTGAGAATAGCAAATGACACCTAAGCAACCAACTTAAAGGCACCTTCTGTCTACCCATTTTCGCACTGGCTGTTCAATTGTCATTCTCTGTTAATTAGGGAACTCAGAGGAGAACCTCTTATGAAGGACACAGTTCTCAGCCCCACCACTGCGATCAGCATTTTGACAGGCTAATGTTGCAATAATGGCTGACTCTAGATGTTACATTTCCATAAAAGCAACTGAACATGTGGTTGCTGTCTTTTCCCTTTGGATCACCTGGGCTGCATGCTCAGCATTCTAATAGTTCTTTTAAACTGTTCACATTGTCTTCCCAAATATGTGTGTGTATGTGTGTGTGTGTGTATGTGTGTGTATACACACACACACCTTTTGTCTGAATATTTTGCAGAGCCAGGAATTGCAGCACAGAATTTGGAGAAGCAAGCAGGGCCAACCAGAAGTGTGCCATACAAGTAAGGGCATCAACTTTTAAAAAGAAATTCAGAGAAAATCATGGAAATGATAGACGATTGGCAGCGATGGTTATCAAAGGAAAGATGCAAAGAGGAACAAACCCTACTGCAGGGGAGTCTATCCCTGGCAACTTTATGACTTGTGGATTTCAACTCCCAGAATTCCCTAGCCAGCATTGGACAACCTGCCCAGTTGGAAGAGAAGCAATTGCTTTTGTATTCTGCAAAGGACAAAGCCTGCCTCACTTCTCTTTTTAAGAACGTCAACCAGACACGTGGATGGAGACAATTCTGTTGATGTAGTAGGCTTGAATTTCAGAGAACATCTAACAATGTTTATCATCAAAGGTTCTTGAGTAAAATTAACTCTTTTGGGATAGGAGAGCTTTTCCTTTTATAGATTCCTAACTAGTTTAAAAAACAGAATGTGAAGCAAAGAATAATTGGCTAATTTTATTAATGAAAGGAAATAAGAAGTGAAATTTATCAGGATCTGTGACAAGTCTAGGTTTTTTTTAATTTATTCATAAATGATCTTGATTTATATGTATGCAATCAGTTGATTGAGTTTGTGGATAATACTAAATTATTCAGGGTAATAAGAACCAAAAGTGCTTGTAAAGCACTCTATAAAGACCTTTTTAAATCAGGATAACGTTCGATCAAATTGCAATGCAATTCAGTGTAAGTAAAGTTATACATACCAGGGCAAAAAGCTCTAATTTCACATATATGCTGGTCAGGTCTGAGTTGTCTATCGGTAACAAGGAAGAAGCTCTTGAAGCCATAGTAGATAACTCAATGAAGAGGTGTGGGAGTTGTATCATTATGCAAGGATTAAATACAGGAACATCTAACTTGGAAAAAAAACCCCATACATCCTTTTGGAGGATGAAGTAGAGCTGGAAAAAGAAGAGGAGAAGGCAAGTAAAATACTTCACAGAATTTAAAGAAAAGGCTACACACTTGAAGCTGTATAGCTTGAAAGAATGACAATTGAGAACATGCTTCAATTGTATTTGTCATCAACTGCCTGGCTAGGGATTTTATGATGATTAAGTGCCATCAAGTCAATATCAATTCATGGGTAGATATTTTCTAGGAGAATCTGTCACTAATCAAGACTTTCAACATTCTTTCCCAATTGTTGCTATAATTGAATTCATCCACTGCTATTGGTCATCCTCTTCTTCCTCTACCTCTTCCTTTTCCCTTTTCCAACTTCACAGACTTCTCCAGAGAGCTAGATCTTTGCATAATGTGAAATATAATAATTGATGTGGAATTCATTAACACAGTAATTGTTAATTGCACAATTAACCTGTGGAATTCATTACTACCAACAGATTGGAGCCATTATGAGGTTAGAGCAGCCTAGAAGTGCTATAAATAGGTAGGTAGGTAGGTAGGTAGATAGATAGATAGATAGATAGATAGATAGATAGATAGATAGATAGATAGATAGATAGATAGATAGATCAATATTAATGGAAATTGAAAGCCAAGTCTAGCATGGGGTATAATTCTCACATCTGAGTTAAGGCACATGCCTTCAAATAGCAGCTTCAAGACAATGTCAGTCCTTTGAGCAGGACCAGGTCAAGAAATTAAAAAATGCTGAGATTCTGGGAATGCTACTTTAACATCATATGGCATACTAACAGAATCTTGATTGTCTGTCCAAGTTTTACTCTGTCCCATCTTGTCCATAAACAAATCGAGACAAGAAAATTCCTTTTTTTAATGCTTCTTCTAACTCAGAATAGGGCAATTTCTTCTCCAAGTTTTTCCTGCACAGCTTGTTCCTTCCTTCCTCCCTCCCACCCCAACACTCCCTCTCCTATACCTTTCCCAAGGTCAGCTCTAAATCCCTTTATAGACCACAAGTGAAATAGATCTATGTCTTCTACTGGTAAGAGGCCTAGCCACTGGCAGAAGGAGCACTGGATCAGGATGGATCTTGGCTTAACCCAACAGGCCTGTTCTTCTGTTGTAGAGAATAACTATATTCCATTCTGCATGCAAGTCATTGTTAACTAAGTCTATTCTTTAAAAGCAAAGAGTAAACAAATTCCTGTGACATTTCTCAAGTCCACTCTCTGGCATTTCCTGCTTGGCTAAAATATATATACATATATACATACATACATACATACATACATACATACATACATACATACATACATACAGGTAGGTTCTGAGGGAGAAGGCATCTTCACCAATGATGAAGTAGGGCACATCTTGTGTGTCGTTGGGTAGGGGGTCTGGACCTGGAAAACCCATGATGAGGTGAGGTTGCGTTCCAGCCCATCCTTGAGGTCACTTTGCGTTGTGTACTGGCCATCTGAAGCTGACCCGTTGCCTGAAGCATCGATGTAGATGAACTTGTAGTCAGCATCAACCCATGGCAAAGAGGATGATACTGAAGAAGCCCTTGTAGTTGAAATAAGTGGACCCTGAGTTGGCTGGAGCTTTGCAGGCCACGTGCTTCCCATCTATGGCTCCAACGGTGTGGGGAAAGTTCCACCTCTGATACCACTCTTCTGCAAGTTTTCTCCAGCCTTGTTCAGTAGTGGGGCACCTGAGGAGCTCCTCCACGTATTCTTCAATGATGGCCTGTACCACTTCTCTGACCACTTTGCTGATGCTATTGTGTGGCACCCTCCATGCATACTGCATGTTTCTGTATGTGGTTTCAGAGGCCAGGTGCCGCAGAGTCAGTGCACCTTCAGTCCAGGGTCCAGGTTGGGACAGATGTTGGTGCTAGGCTTGGTCAACCTGGGTCTCAGACGTTCTACAAGTTCATCAACAATGGCTGGTGGCATCCTCATGAAGTGATGGAATGCATGAGGGTCTTCATTCCTCAGCTCCACCATAAACTGGTCATACAGTCCAAACTCCATTCTTCTCAGATCCATCCTTGGACCCACACAACTCTTGACATCTCCTTGCTTCTCCTTCTGTGTAAAATTTGATACAGTCTGAACAGGTTTTGGTTCTGGTGATGAATGAGCACAGCTATCATACAGACTGTGTCATCATCCATGGTGGAGAACAATTGATGATGTTGAAGACCAGAAGACAAGGTGAAGAGGTCTGTACACCATGCTGCTGGACTCATCCTGAGATCCAGAATGATTTTCTCCCCCTTTTTATAGAAAATATCGTTTGTCCGCTCAGTGTCCTTCTACATACTCTAGACATACTCCAGACA
Source organism: Laticauda laticaudata (assembly GCA_004320025.1). NCBI lineage: Eukaryota > Metazoa > Chordata > Lepidosauria > Squamata > Elapidae > Laticauda > Laticauda laticaudata. The sequence goes on from BHFT01010973.1 coordinate 26,133, forward strand.
TCCTAAATATACGAGATACATCCAGATACAAACGTTTTGTCCGTTTTAAATACTTTATATATGAGATGCATACGCTTACATCCTTTCTATTTCCATGCTACTAACACTGTGTAGATGTTCCGTGTACCTTTTGTTTCCTCCCTCTTTCTGTTTTCAGCTGCAGTGGATGTGAGTTGAGGCGATGGCCAGAGGATGCAGAGAGGATACAGTGGACGTTTAACAGATGACAACGGACATAGAACTTTGTTGCCCGTATATGTCGTGGATGTACATTGTACGTGGTGAAAGTTCATCCGTTCACAAAGTTTTGTGCAGCTCAAAAACTTCTTGCGCGGATGAAATCGCAGTGGACGGATGCTCGACGGATAGAGCATATGAAACACGTATGCAGTGAGTACACAACGGATGCATTGCGTTTTCCAATGTTTTTTAACGTTTTACATCCTCTTTGCATCCGGAAGTGCAGTGGGACCGGGCCTTAACTTATCAACTGCAATGATTCACTTAACAACTGTGGCAAGAAAAGTCATAAAATGGGGCAAAACTCATTTAACAAATATCTCACTTAACAACAGAAATTTTGGACTCAGTTGTGGTCATATGTTGAGGACTACCTGTATATAAACTGGCAGCTGGGAATGCAGACCAACATACTTTCAAATATTTGAAAAACTGTTTTGGGGGCCACTCCATCTTTGTTCATCTTTGATGCTTTGGTGGATATTAATTTAGTTATTATTTATTTTACTTACATTCTGCCTTTATTATTTTATAAGCTACTCAAGACAGTGAACCTATCCAATATTTTTTCCTCCTCTTATTTTCTCCACAACAGCAACCCAACAATCCAAGCCTTGGGTGTCAAACGCACACATCCCTATCTCTCAGTCCATCTACTGGCCACCTCAATGCATGTGGCTTGCCCCAGCATTACCCATTTTCCCCATTTCTTTTTTTGTGATTCCCCAGAGCAATGCAGTTGCTGAAGATGCAAAGGAAAAAGCAGCATATGCTGGGAGGGAGAGATGACAAGGCAGAGATTAACACTCTCACTCATACACACCAGGAGGGGACAGAATGAAAATTGCCAGAGAGTACAACAGAGATAAAAAGGCATGACAAATGAATGTCAAGAGAGAAAGTCATATCTATATTAATGAGAGGAGCTTGGAAAGGAAAACTCAGTCTGAAGAACAGAGGGACAGAAGTCAGACGTAGCTGGACTGGCTCAGTTAGCCCAGTCTCCTGCAGGAAAAGCAACCTGCAATAGCCAGAAGAGGGATTGAATTTGCATTTCTCTAAAGAACAAACTCCACCTTTGCAGTGTGCACAAAAACTGACGGGCTTTCCCCAAGATCTGGTTAGTTGCCAAGTGTTATTAGACTTTGTGAAGCTCTGCATTTTATGGTACTAGAGGGAGGTATATTGTATCTATGTGCGGCAGATCATCTGATGAAAGTAAATGCTCCTTATTCAGGGGAAGATTGGAAGATAAGGAGCTGCTCTTGAAGAAGGTATTCCTAGAAAAGGAGAAGCCGCCAATCGTGAGCTTGTACTTTTTAATATTGGGAGAGAAAGAAAAGAACCTGAAATAAAGTTAAATGATTTGTGAAAAGAGATGGGGGATATAAGAGCAGATGTTTCCCAGTTCACCTGTTATCTTCTCACTTCTGTATTTTGTTCTGAGGCAGAAAGAACACTGAGGGTAAGGCTTTGCCTATCTCTCTAATCTATCTTTCATACTGAAAAGGTGATAAGCAGCTCTATCATCACAAACATTTACTGCTTAGATACAATCCTAACACCAAGAACTGACCCGCATCCCAAAAAGGTGGGATTTTTTAAAAAAGGGATTTTGTAAAAATAAATTAAGTAAACCAACCCACAGATCTTACTGGTTTTTTTATAGCAGGGTAAGTTGGAAATGCTGTAAGAGTAAGGAAAGTAACTGTTGTGGTTTGCCAGCAGCCTGTGCAGACAGCTGTGGAATCTAACAGTGGAGAAGAAGGAGGACCAGTCCGGGGGTCTAGGGAGGACAAGGACAAGGACATCTGATACAGAGACGGGGCCAGGACAATCTGGGAGTTATGTGCTGGCTCCGGAGCCTCCAGAATCTGGCAGCAGCAAGGCAGAGGAACAAGAGGAGCCTGTTCCCAGTGCACATGGTGCAGAGCTACCAGAAGGCAAGAGCAGCCAAGACAAAAGGGGCAATTTGTGTGTAAGGCTTGGAGGTGATTGGCCATTCCTAAGGTATAAAGGAAGGGCAAAGATTGAGAAACCTTTGAAGGAAGCAAAGTCGTTCACTCTGTTCAGATTAAACCTTGAAGCTCTGTGTGGACTTTGTACTTCAGTTGGTTTTTACAGTTAAGTTGGCACTTTAGTTGTCGGCTGTTTGGGACTCATTACGGGCTGGCAATGAAGATTATTCCCAGCATTGAAATAAAACCAGAGTTCTTTGGACTAAGTGCGTGCTTAATTACTGTCTCAGGAAGCCTTGGTCAGAACAGTAACTTATAAAGCAGGGGTCTCCAACACTGACAACTTTAAGCCTGGCGGATGTCAACTCCCAGAATTTGCAGGCTGGGGAATTCTGAGAGCTGATATCCACCAGGCTTAAAGTTTCCAAGATTGGAGACCCCGATATAAAGCATCTCGATTCCATTTGTCATGACTCTATCGGAATCTGATTCCGAAGGGGAGGCCAAGCAGCTGACAGGGTGTGGGAGTGTGGCTCCAGTGGCTGTGGAAGAAATTGGGGAAGGGCATAGTCCAGCTGGGCAGAGCAGGGGAGAGGTAGAGCAAGGCAGAAGGAATTCAGAGGAAGATCCAGGCCCACCCCNGGAATTCAGAGGAAGATCCAGGCCCACCCCCTCTTCATCCTAGGGCATGCAGTGAGGAACGAAGAAGGGAGCAACGTGAGTTGCATGGCTTGTGGGGGAGGAAAGGGTCCTGATTCCCTTCATTAACTGCAGCTGGGAACACAGTGTTTAAAAAGGGAGTTTGCGCACAGCAACTCATGGGAAGCAAATCATGAGTTACCTTTTATGGTTGAGGCTTATCCAGGTTCCTGGCATCTTCCCAACTGTGTGTGTTTTGTTGGCTTTTGAAGTCTGCAATTCCTTATCCTGCCCTCTCCAGTTAGTTGGGAGAGTTTTTTTCTCCAGCCGAAGATAATTTGACATTGGGGGCAAAGTTGGAGGTATGAAAGGGACTCTTCTTACTTATGTGACTGTGTTGCCTTTGTGCCACACCCCAGGTCATAATAACATTTCTATCTAGGGTGCAAATCTAGTAGCACTAGTAGGAGTCTAACAGCCAAATTATACATGACATAAAATTTGGATTTATATTATTGGGATTTCACTCTTTGAAATGTTAAATAAAAAAAAATGCTCACATTCAGAACCAGGGCAACTTTGCAAAGGAGAATTCACTTGAGTCCCTCCTTCCCTGCTGGAGCTTCAATTAAACTCTTTCGTAATTCTTGTGGGGAATTCAGAAAAATCAGTAGTTAGGATTGAGTTGACATGAAATCAGAAGTAGCAAGATCAGGAAAGATCAACACTTCTACTTTGGAACAGGTAACCAAGGAAACACAATGAGAAGCCCCCCCCCCCAAAATCCAAATTGAGAAAGTTGCTTTTTTTAATTCAGGTTTTACAAATGTTGCGCTCTTTCAACCTCTTGCCTGATGACTCCCAGTAGGCTGATAGCATAGCTTGTTTGGAATTCTGAGAGCTGTCTTAATACCAGATAATAGTGACACCTGTATCTTGTTTTTCTCCACAGTGTAACTCCACTAACAAGGAACATAGTAAAAGCAGAAAATAAGCAAGCATCACATTAAAATATGTGTGCAGAGGAGTAAAATAATGCAGTACAATGGAAACCATAAAGATATCAGCTCTGAAACAAAGAATGTCTACTGCACAGAACTGTCTTTAAAGTCTGCTTGAAAGCAATGATTGGCAAGGTTTTGTTCCTTAAGCTAGGCATCATCTAGTGCTCCCCAGAGCTGTCTTATGCTCCCCTTCATCTGTTGTGAAACCATACTGGACTCGGTGGTGGAATGAAAATTGTTCCGGTGTACATGCTGCAAAATATTTTTAGACTATAAAGCAAGAAATATATATAGCTATGATCTGGTAATGCAACTGTCCATGGCAGAATGCAGAGGACTTTTCACAACCTTTATGAAAGGTTCTTACAAATCTTACATTGTCCAATCTACAGATTATTTGCTTCTCTAAAAGTGATTTGTGTGAGCAGTTTTTCAATACTTTGATGCGAAAGCACTCTGTGAATAGACAGGTACCCCTTAAAAGTTTTTAAGGAGATGTAGAATTGCATCCTGTCAATAGTTGTCTTAAATTCAAGTCCCTAACTAACAAATGTAGAGAAAGATTTTCAAATTGCAATCAAATCTAGAAGAATTAGAGTTCCAGACATTTCCACGTGCTCATTTGTCAAAGATCCATAGCAATTCCAAATATCCTTCTTCTTTTCTTCTCATTCACCACTATTCACCCAAGACATTCAAGACATGAGGAGAGGAGAGGAGAGGAGCTTACAGGACCATTTAAATATTTGAATAGCTTACAGGACCATTTAATATCTGCTGTCTTGGAGACAGATGATTCTATTCATTCTCAAAGGTGCTGTTTCAAAAGGCAACAAGGCTGCTTTTTCCCTGAGAAAGAAGACTTTTCACTTCTCATTCAAGAAGCTGCATCATTTCTTCATTGACAAAGCTTCGTTCAGAACCAAGGAAGCTTCTTGGATTCGTAGTGAAATGTCTTTTTCTTTTTCCTCAAGGAAAAAGCAGTCCAGCTGTCTTTTGAAAAAGCCAACTATGACCTGGATGATTTAGAATGTCTACAGATTCTATTCAATGTTTATAACCAGGACCATGGACAATTCTTGGTGAGGAACAAAGCAAAACTCTAATTGGATTTGCAGAGGTTCAGATGCCATTCATGTTGTTCTACTAGCTTCCTTCTACCTGGATCACAAATCAGGCAAATAACTGCCATCTCAGTAATTTGTCATATGACCCAGAATCTCTGGAAACTGTGCCGCTTATAACTTTAATATATTAATTAACATATAATAATATAATGCAAATTAATAATATAACAATATATTGTTCGCCTATTTGAAGAAATGTCCTTAATATAGAACAAAGAAACCAAGTTCTTTATGGACTTGGAGGACAAAACTTTATGTCCCTTGAGACTCCTTTTTGCTCAAACTTTGTTTATCCATGCAGGCTTGCTGTCTTTTGTCTTTTCTGGCAAGTAATACAAGAGTGATTATCAGAACAAGCACCATTCAATGGCTTTTTATTCTGCTGTTAGGAAACTCCCTCAGTGCTCCCATCTTAGTACAAAGTGACTCTTCTGAAGGATTGGTTCCTTGTCAGGTAAGTTAATCCATCTGAGTATTTTCTTCAAAGTGTCCCTTGTAGCATTGGAGGGATGTGCGTTGCTTATTTTATCAAAGATATTCATCATGCTCATAAAATAGATTGACAAATAATATCTTTGTGATGACTTGGGCTTTCAAGTGGTATTCTAATTCTAAATCACATCAACAGTCCAAGCATTGCAGGGGATTCCTACTGAACTAGTAGCTTCAGCTGCACAAAAAGTTCCTTTTTATTCAAAGATAAAGGTGTTAACTTTTATAGCCTGACATATCTTTCTCTCAGCCTGACTACCATAGGCATCTCCCCCAGACTATGGAACCTTGCTAAATAAATTACAAGGGACATTAAATAAATATTGTAATGAGTCCCTTTGAACTAGCAGGATTCCAGGATGCTCAGATCCCTTTCTTTAGCAGTCTTACATGAAATAAAAGAATGAGATTAGTAGCGTATTTCTGCCTTTTATGTCAGTAGGAAATCTATTCATGTTGGTAAGATGCAGCTTTAAATTAACATAAAGTACATCTTATTATTAGGCCAATAGTTGGCAGGTATGAAAATCCCATGATTTAATTTATATGATTATGTTGCATTAGCTGATTTCAGAGTTCAATCATATTTTAAAAAAAAAACCAGAAATCAATACATATATCAAATGTACAAAGAAAAAGCACGTTTCACTTTGTTTATTTTTTATATAGCAATAGCAATGGCATTTGAACTTATATACTACTTCACAGTACTTTACAGCTTCTCTAAGCAGTTTACAGAGTCAGCATATTGCCCCCAACAATCTGTGTCCTCATTTTACCAACCTCAGAAGGATGGAAGGCTGAGTCAACCTTCAGCCAGTGAGAATCGAACTGCTGAACTGCTGGCAGCTGGCAGTCAGCAGAAGTAGCCTGCAGTACTACATTCTAACCTTTGCATCATCACGGCTCTTATATAATTGTTTTAAGAATTTTGGTTATAAAGGAAGAATCTAACATTTAAAGAGAAGAAATTAGGAAAAAAAATGCTAAAAATTGTAAGGAAAAAGAAAAAAAGTCATTTTTTCCCTCTACATAAAATCTTTAGTCCCTTCTATTGTCCAGTTTTTACATCATGAAATTACTTATCTCTGCTGTATCTTCCAAAAACCAAAACAGGTGCACTTCTTACAAGAGTAAGCTTGTTCTTTATAATTAATTCCAAAATCTCATTGTAAAAGTTTCAATATTTCAACTTTATGTGAATGCTTAATCCATTTACAACTTTCTAAAAGAAAATTCTTATTTAGCTTTTTGCTGCTTATTTCAGATCCTTTATGTTCTTAAGCTTATAATTATTTTTTCTTTTGTTCAGAGTAGAATATAAATTCACCTGATAAAGACTTTTCAAACTTGTTCTTCCAAACATCTCTCCTCACTTTAATATGATTAATAGACAATTTTCAAAAGCAATTAGAAAGTAAGGTTTGCAGACATAGTTTCCCTTAAATGATTCTTCCAGTTGCAAGCAAGATTGTTCTTTCTGTCATCTCCTAATACTCAAGCCACTATCTTGCAGGCTCCATGTTAGGAGTAGCTGTCTGGAGGATGCGTGGCCAATCTCCTATCCTCTTCTTATCCAGAAAAATTCCAAGGAATCAGTTTACTCAATAATTCCTTGGTCTTTCTCTGGTTGTCAACATCACTTTCACAGAGCTGTTTTAATTGGCCATAAATCCCCTGGAAGTCCAAAATGAAACATGTTTCATTTTAAATTAATATAAATATATAAAAAGCAATTATATGTTCTTAATCTGTATAATAAGTATTTCTGAGATGATTTGAAGAAAGAGCTATATAAATGCATCCTGGCACTAGCACTGACAAGGTAGGTCCATATTTGTACTAAATACTGTGAATCACCAAATTTAGTAGTTTCTACATGTCAAGCTGGATTATATAAGTCTCTGACTGGTGAACAGTTTTTTTAGTTGACAAAGAAATCATTAGGGCTTTGCAGTGATTCCTATTCAGTTTCCAAAAGTTGCTTCCTTATGTATGAGAAGGCAAATGCAGTAATTGAAAACTGCTGTTAAACTCTTGAATCAAATTAGTTGATGAAGCTGAGGGCATGAAAACTACTCAGATTAAACGTAAGGAGAAATTTATGAGCAAACATGAAGAGGACTCCATCTTCAAGTGGCAAGAAGGGACAAAAGTTAGTTCTGTTGAACTATCAATGCTTGCTTTTAATAGATGAGAATTTCAAGAGTAGGAGTGGAAGTTGAAGTTACACAATAACTGTATCTGCATCCAGATTGGGCCAATACACTTCCTTGAAGAAGAATCAGGTCCATGACCAAGGCGAACCACCATGTCTTAAGATCGTTATTATTGAGAACAATCCTGATCAGGGGACCTGAAGAATGAATCCCTTAGCTCTCCAGTCTCTGCCATTACATCCACTCTCCAGGAGATGGCAAAGTACCCAAGCTGAAGATCAGTCAAGAAAGCATAAAACTTATGAAGAACCCCCTCTCATGCTGATTGAACTCCATAGTTTGAGTTAGCTTTGGTTAAGTTCCATTGATTTCAAGGAATTAACCATAATATACTGATTAATGTGCTCTGATAAATTTTAATCAGTGGAATGACTCCAGAAGTTGCAAGTGCTCAAACTCTGGAAGCTTTTAAGTAGAAATTGGACAACTATTTGTCTGAAATGGTATAAGGAAAGTTGGAACAGAAGACTCCCTCCCCCCAAGGCCCGTTCCAGCTCTGTTATTCTGCTAAAAGAATAGAGCTGGGAGATAAATATATGGGACTACCAAATGTCTTGATTATCCAGAGAAGAAATTGTTCTGTCCATTGTGTTCAACAAGTATGGACAGAACTGTTAATGCAAAGACTATTCCAAAAATGTAGACATTGACTTCTTGTATTACATTGGCATATTTGCTAATGCAAAAGCTCTCCCCAGTGAGGACTTATCATTAAACTTTCATTGACCAGCTTGCATCCAGCTAGCCAATGACTACAATATCCAACTGACAAGAAATGTTGCAACTTTCAGCTCTTTATTTTGATGCACTGTGGTGGCTACTTTAATAGACTAATTTCAGTATCATATCTGATATGGGATCACAAAGGAAAAATATGTAACCCAAATGTTGGAGTTTCTTTTCAGTTGTCCAGCTAGTTTTAAAATGCCAATATTCACCATTGTGAACATAACCTTTGCAAATGTATAATATAAAATATTATAGTTTTGCAAAGCAAAATCTTAAAAATACAATTATGCTAATAATTATTATATTGGAAATTATGATAGTTGGTGGACTGTCAACCTTAATAAATCCCATTGGATTTTGAATTGGATTGATTATTAAATAATTTACTAGTAAATAGTAAAACTAATTTACTAATTTCAGTGAATCTAGTTTGATTAAATCTTGGATTCAAGTAATCACCCAAGAGAAATACTTTATTCTAAACATAAACCATTTAGCTTTAACAATATTGGTCTTTTATTATCTTTATTCCTTCAAGGACTGTATAGTAAAACCTAAAGGCAAATGTGTGACATCTACAAAGTAGACCTGAACAGTAGATCATCAAATCTACAGTAGTTTAGAAAAAGCCAACCTCCAAATCTTCTAAATAGCTTTGAAAAGAGATTTTATATCTCATTTTGCTGTTTCCTTTTTGCAGGCTGTTCTCAGCTCATCTTTTCTTGATTTCATAATATCCTTGTGACTTTTAAGAAAAAAAACTAGCTGAGGGCCTTAACCTGTACCTGAATTCACATTAATTTGAGCCCTGTCTGATTCATTTGATGACCGTTAGGCTGAAATAAGTTTTCTGGTTGTTCGTAGGATTCAGAATAGAAGCTTTCCTATTGTGACTTCTTTGGGCCTATGTATTATTCATAAACTTTCTTGTTCTGGGTAAGGAAAGGAACCAAATAAATATTAATTTCAAAGTCATACAAAGCCCTCCATACCTTCTGCAGTGGCTCTCATTGCTCCAGGGACATAGCAGAACCTATCACACAGAAAAATAGAAATACATTACCTGAAAAATAATGTTATCAAACAATTATCAAAATAATTATTCCGTAACCAGAATGAATAGTAACAGTACAATGGAATATTAATATGCCATGCATTTTAAATATTTTAATATTAAATTGCACGGGAGGAGTTGTGCCAAGTACCTGTATTGTATGATATTCTTAAATTGCTACTTTAAATTGGACCTTATCCAACAATCACATTCAGCACCAAGAGCTGAAAATCAGGTCTTTTTACTGTGTTCTTTGCGATTTGAAAGTCCTCTGGAGACCATGCTTCAACTGTCAAAGCCAAAATTATGGAAAATAAATCCTGTTCTGACAGATTGTAACTCTGAATAAACAAAGGGAACCACAAACCTAGATGACAGAATGTTAACTATGTTAAGCAGTTCCAGCAAAGGTGAATTAAAAATAGGTGACCGTTGTTTATGTTATGGTGGCTCTGTGTTCCAGAGCCTGGTTTCATGATTTAGTGAAATTCTTTGATCAATTTAATTTCTCTGGCTACTACCAACAGCAAAATTCACAGAGACTGTAGTGCTACATGAGGAAGACCAGAGAACAGGGTGAAAAGATGCTGCCTAAGGAATATTCATCTAAGAATGGGCATTACCTGCAGCTTCATAATACAGTAGGTCAGAGGTGGGATTAAAAAAAATGTCCTACCGGTTCTGTGGGCGTGGTGTGGCTTGATGGGTGTGGCAGGGGAAGGATACTGCAAAATCTTCATTCCCTCCCCAAACCTGCTTTCCAGCTCCATTCTCCTGTGCAGGGCAACCAAAGAAGACCCAAAGAAGATCAGCTGGGACTCAGGAGGCAGAGAAGAGGTGGGGGCAGGGCTAGTCAGAGGTGGTATTTGCCGATTCTCTGAACTACTCAAAGTTTCTGCTACCAGTTCTCCAGAACTGGTCAGAACCTGCTGAATACCACCTCTGCAGTAGGTGGAAAAAGAGATTCGTAGGAGACCTTCTCTAAGTCCTCAGACTATAAATGAGACAATGGGTGATTTGTATTTTCAGACTTACAAGATTGTATTACTGTAGCTTACAATAAAGTAGAATTTAGTCCATCAGCTCATGTTTTCTGTCTGGTCTACCTGGGAAGCCTGATATGGACACACTATTGAAATAATTTCAGTAAGGAAATGAAGCAACATCATTCATTGTCAAACAACAAAGATAGCATTGGTTATGTTCTGTTTATTGAAGCCCACTCATGATTGGGAAAAAAAACAGTAAATATAGCAAGGCTACTTATTGCCTGAAAACAATAACTAACAGGAATTTTTCACCATTTTTTAAAGTTCAAAAACAGACACCAAATGGGGATCAGTGGCTCAAGGATGAAGCTTGTGTAGGAAGTTAGCACCCACCCCTCTCCTAGAAAAATGAAATGTCCTAGGAAATATTAAAAAGGCAGAATATATCCTCTAAAAAGAAAAATAGAAACTCAAAGAGGCAGAAACTCAGGCCCTGCCCTCCACCTTTGCTAATGGACCGTTACTCTGGCCTGGGCCAATCTATTTTACATAACAAAGATCTATTCCAGGTAGAATTATAATACATCATTATCCAGCAAGGCTCAATTAAGCCTGGGACTCAGGATAGTCTACAGAGTTGCTCCTGCATGGCCCCATGGGAATCTGACAACCAATCAGAATACAAGCTCAAATTCAAATTGCAATAGAGGGTAAAAAACCAAGGGTCTCTCAGCATCTTGGCCTTTTTCCCTTCTTTTCCTTCACTCAACACCTTGAAGCATGTGATCATGCATCATTCATTTCACTTTGGCAGCTCCAAACCATCTTGGTCTGATCCACCATTTAAAACCATCTTTTCAAAACAGCCTGTGGTTCGCGGAAATGCAGGACTCAGAGATCAACGTAACTTCAGCTCTTTTATTTAGTTCCGAAATAGATCCTGTTCTAACCAGGAGCCACGCATCTTTTTATGAAGCTGCTGCGCGTAGTGTCAATACGTTTTTTTTCCGGCCGCTGAATTTGGCAATCATAGCCCGATTATTTGGCCATATCAGCTTCGAGGAAAAGTAGCATCAGCGTCGGGTATTGTGTCAATAGAATAGCTCTATTTGAAGTATGTAATTGGAACACCCCTTCCCTCTTGTAGTGACCGTCCCTACGTCTTAGTCACGTAAGTAGAGGCTTCTTAGGTTGCCTCGTTGAGTTGCGCAGTTATGTGTTCGTCTTCAGGGTTCGGATGGATCACTGTTTCTCCTGTCCTTCTCTGTCACCTCTTGGAAGGTAGAGTCAGCCAGCCGCTCCGCCTGGCCTACTCGGGTGTAGAGTTTGGCCTCGGCTGCTCCTTTCGACAAGGATCCATGTCTACTTTGCTTCTTGTTCTCCTGAAGACTTCTATGGGTAGGTCACTGTTTTTGCTTCTTGCAATATTTTGGGACCTGTTTTTTATTGTGATTATTTTGATATTTCTGCAGTTTTTTTTCCACGGGAGTTTCTTTTTCTTACCGGAGTGTTCCCCACTCCCCCAGCTTATTTGTTATGAGGGGTCTCCCACTCTTGCTTGTCTTGTTGCTGCGTTTTGTGTAATGTTGTGTAGGTTGGTGTGTTTTGAACCTTTATGTCCTTGTGTTGTTATTCTTCGTGGTTAGTTATCAATAATGTCTTCGCCAGTCATTCGGCCATCGTCTGTTTCATTCTGTTACTGTACATGGTCGTTTATTTGGTTTATGTTTGCCGTACCCTCAACAGTGGCCAGTGAGGTTTTTGCGCTGTACTACTTTCCTGGTATCGATTTGCAATACATGCTTCGAGTCGGTTGGTTTTTCTGAGGGGTATGTGGATGTAATGTATCTATTAATTGTGATCTTAGTTTTCGTGCCATGTTTAATTCTGCTGGACTTCTTTTATTGGTAGTTGATTTGTGTTATTGTTTGATTTGTGAGCATTTTTTGGATTTTTTCTTGTTATGTCTCCTGTGTCTAATTTATCTAATGTTTCTTGGCTATACCAGACATGCGTTTCGCCCTACCGTCTGTTCGACGGTTGTCCGGTGCTGTCAGTGCATGTCGATATGCCATTTTGTGGAATTTTTCGAAGGATAGTGCTGTAAATTGTGGCTGTTTGCAGAGACGAGCACATCCGGCTTAACCCATGTGTAGTGAATTAGTTTTTATAGCTGTTGATTGACTGCTTCGGTGGTCATGAGTGCATTCATTTACTTTCTAACAAAATATGGAGCTAAGCATCTACTACGATTAGGTATGTATTCCCTTTTGTCAGCCCGAGTGAAATCTTATATGTATTCGACGACCAGGGGCCCCTTGGTAGAGGTTTTCCCAGTCCAAGACAGGATGACTGAAGGGGGATCAGGCGAGGGGAGTTTTGATATTTCCTGAAGTTTTTGAGCCCATTTCTCAATGTCTTTGTCCATCCCTGGCCCACCATACTAGCTCCTGGGCCAGGACTTTCATTCGCACAATCTGTCGCGGTGAACTCGTGCAACATACACAGTTACTGTCTTATGTAATTTTTCTGGTATTTTTATGGACCCGATGCCCCCAGAGTATACACCCATTTCAGTATACAGTTCATTTTTCTATTTCTATACGGTTTGAAATTAATGTCTGTCTCATTTCCGGCCACCTTTTCAGTTTTTCCCACAGGGAGTTTAAACTGTGTAACAATCAG
>BHFT01010981.1:0-10137 GCA_004320025.1 Laticauda laticaudata
AGTGGGACATGGGCTTAAGTGAGGCAGTTGTTAAATGAGCTTTGCCACATTTTAGAATTTGTCTTGCCTCACTTAATTGTGAATCTGGATTTCTCCATTGACTTGGCTTGTCAGAAGCTGGTCACATGACCCCCAGGTCATTGTAAACATCATGAATATAAATCAGTTGCCAAACATATGATTTTTGATCATGTGACTGTGGAGATGCTTCAATGCTCGCAAGTGTGGAAAGCAGTCATAAGTCATTTATTTTCAGTGACTTGAGTGACAAAGTTGTAACTGTCACTCAATAAACTGTTGTTAAGTCGAGGACTAGCTGTAATATAGAGGTTCAGTTCTGGAAAACTGGTTGCAGAAATTTTGAGTAGTTCAGAGAACCAGTAAATCCCACCTCTGACTGGAGATTTTACAGTATCCTTCCCCTGCCACGCCCATCAAGCCACGCCACAGAACCGATAGTAAAAAAAAATTTGAATCCCATCACTGCTGTAATTGTAGCTTGAATGAGACCTTTGGATTGATTTGATTGGTCCTTGGGAGAAGTCAGGAGTCTTCTCCAATACCAAAGTAAAGAAAGCGTCAATATGGGTAGTTCTCAGCTTGTTGACTGAAGTTACAACAGACTTACAACATGAGTTACTTATCACCTGATTACAAAGTTCCAATGGCTGCCCTCTCCAGTATCATGACCACATTTTGCATGTTCAGCAACTGGCTCCCATTTATTATGCCCATTTGCAGCATCCCATGTTCAAATGGCCCAGTGGTGGGATTCAAAAATTTTACTACCGATTCTGTGGGCGTGGCTTTGTGGGCGTGGCAGGGGAAGGAGACTGTAAAATCTCCAGTCAGAGGTGGGATTTGCCACTTCTCTGAACTATTCAAAATTTCCGCTACTGGTTCTCCAGAACTGGTCAGAACCTGCTGAATACCCACCTCTGAGATAGCCACGTTTTATGAGGTTTTTGCTGCCAACCAGCATTTACTTCCAGTTTGGGGCAAACCAGCCAGAGGTGATATTCAGCAGGTTCTGACCAGTTCTGGAGAACTGGTAGCAGAAATTTTGAGTAGTTCAGAGAAGTGGCAAATCCCACCTCTGANTTCTGGAGAACTGGTAGCAGAAATTTTGAGTAGTTCAGAGAAGTGGCAAATCCCACCTCTGACTGGAGATTTTACAGCATCCTTCCCCTGCCACACCCACCAAGCCACGCCTACAGAACCGGTAGTAAAAAAAATTGAATCCCACCACTGAAACCAGCCCACAGCGGATAATTGGTTCTGTTATTGACCATGGTGTTTGCTTTATAGCTGCAGCAGCTTCTTTATGACCACAGCATTTGCATAATGACTACCTGTTCTGACCCAGCCCCCCAAACACAACAAACCCTCTGAAGTTAACTCAATGATTCCTATATTAGGAGTGCCAGCAGCCCCAGTAAAAAGTTTCTCTCTCTCCTAACTAACAAGACTAACAAGTCCAGCTGGCCGGAAGATGAATAGTTGTCTGCCACATCTATTCACCTTCACCCCCTGCCTTTTATCCCTAGAACTAGAATGGGGCCTCACTAGCAACGGTGGCTCTTCCTTCCCAAGGATCAGCCCACAGATTTCCACTGCTCTCCTCTCCTGTGCCTTCTGTACATCTGCATGTCAGTCACTGGACCAAGCTGTTCCTCTTCCTCTTCATCAGCAACCTCCAGACCTGGGGGCTATTGACTCCCGATCTGAGGGCTGATGGATGGCCCAGACTCTGCCTCTCTCTCTCTTTTTCTCTCTCTGCCAGCTCCATTCTCTCTTCCCCCTCAGACCTCTCAGGTTGCCTTGATGCTCACCCTGACCCCCACGCTTCCTCCTCCTTCTCTGATTCAGCTGCTGGAGGGGCTGGCGGCCGACAGGCACCAACACCACCACAAAATATATTTTCATAAAATCTAATATAAGTCAAGGATTACCTGTACTCTTTCTGTCCTGCTTCTTCAAAATTCAATTTTCCCTTGAGTATCATATAGAAAACCACAGCCTGCACAATTGTGTTTTTAGAGGTAAGCAAGCACAATCTCGGTTCATTTCTTCTAAGGCCTTCATTACCAGTAGTCCTCACTTACTAACAATAATTGGAACTTTGTTGTTAAGCAATGTGGTCATAAGATGTGATGACATGTGACCCCATCAACTTATGGTGGTAGTTTATGATAGCTGCAGTGTCCCGGGGTCACGTTATTAACTGTTATGAATTTCTGACAAGCAAAGTCAATATGGAAGCCAGATTCACTTAAGAACTGTTTTACCAACTTAATAACTGCAGTGATTCACTTAACAACTGAGACAAGAAAGGTTGCAAAATGAGGTGAAACATGCTTAACGACTTGCTTAGCCACAGAAATTTTGGGCTCAGTAAGTTGAGGACTACCTGGAAAAGCTATCCAGCACGGCAATTGTCTTTGCTGTCAATTCTATGACTGCTTGCTATGTTTGTTGTCATCGGCTTGATCTTTTTTATTTTCAATCATAGTGCCATTTTTTTCACTGTGCTGTAGTGTTTTCCCAATGAAATGTTTCTAATAATTTCTATGGCACATGTGCTACAAGTGGCATGCAGAGCCATTTGTGCTAGCACACGAGCCGCAGGCAAACTTATGTCACTGCGCATGTGCGCGCCTCACAGCTGATTTTTCTGCTGGTTTCAGGCCTTTTTTGGCCTCCCAGAAGCTTGGAAAAAGCCTCTGCAAGGCTTTTCAGGATGAATAGGCCCATTTTGTAACTTCCTGTAATATCATAAGTGACGAAACGGGCATATTATTCGGCCTGAGAAGCCTTGCAGAAGCTTTTTCCAAGCCTCTGGGAGGTTGAAAAAGGCCTCAAACCAGCCCAAAAATCAACTGTAAGACGCAGTGCAGGTAAGAGGGTGGTGTGTGTGTGTGGGGGAATTGCTTGCACATGCGCAGGGGGTGTGGGGGGTGCAGTGCATTCTGGGTGGTGGTACATGAGTGTGTGCGCGCTAACCACGCATAATTTTTGGCACAGGAGCCCAGAAAGGTTAGCCACCACTGCCCTAGTTTATGACTGAATTTAGACCTCTTTTTCTTTCTGTCTTCTGCTCTGTCAGTTTTCATCCCACTTAAATTTTCTAGTCTCACTCTTTCTCATAGTAATTATATTTTGAAGAACAACCTCGGTCAAGCATCATTACAGTCGTAATGACAGTGAAGCTTGGACATAGGGATATGTTCAGCAGCATCAGAAAACTAAACAAAAACAAGCATGAAAATATAGAATTTTGCTTCATTTTCATACAAAATCACGTTTCTGTTAGCCTCTCTGCAGATTTCATTGGTGTCTACAGGATCAAAACAAGCAGATGGTGGAGACAATAGTGATTCAGAATAGAGCTGGAAGGGATCTTGGAAATCTTCTAGTCCCAACCTCCTGCTCAAGAAGGAGACCCTATATCATCCCAGACATGTGGCTGTCCAGTCTCTTCTTACAAACCTCCAGTGATGGAGCACCCACACCTTCTGAGAGCAATCTGTTCCACTGGTTAATGGTTCTCACTGATAGGAAATTTCTCCTTAATTCCAGATTCCTTCTCCTTGATTAGTTTACATCCATTGTTTCTTGTCTTGCCTGTTGATGCTTTGGAAATAAGTTGACCTGGAACTGAGGAGAAACTTCCAAAAAACAATTAACCAGTGGAACAGCTTGCCTTCAGATGTTGCAGGTGCTTCTTCACTGGAGGTTTTTAAGAAGAGACTGGACAAGACCTCCAAGATCCCTTCAATTCTGACTGTTCGTGGCAGCCCCTCAAATACTTGTATATTGCTATCATGTCACCCCTAGACCTTCTTTTCTTTAGACTGGCCATACCCAGTTCCTGCAACCGTTCTTCTTATGTTTTAGCCTCCAGGCCTTTAATCATCTTAGTTCCTCTTCTTTGAACTTTCCCCAAAAAGTCTCTGCATCTTTTTTGTAATGTGGTGACCAAAACTGGATGCAGTACTGTGACGCATGGTCTACATTTGGCTTGCATTCCAACTTTAGGCCCACCATCTCAGGTGTTTTGACATCACTTTCTGTGGACACAGCTGAATATATAAGAATTGGATAAAGGCCACTCCCTAACTGATACCTACAGTCAGTTCCTTCCATTGCCAATGAGATTTCTGAGGCTTAAAATGCTGCCAAAAACAATATTCAGAAGTTGGATTTAGCACAGAATGCCCTCCCATTTTCTACAATGCCTCCAAAATAGCCAAATTTAACATAAGTGAAACCCAGCCATCCAGCTTTGTTCAGAATATGAAATGTCAATGAATACTTCAGCTACCTGCCAATGAATACTTCAGCTTCAATAACAATACAAGAGCATGCAATAGATACAAACTCAAGGTAAACCACACCAAAGTTGATTGCAGGAAATACGACTTCAGCAACAGAGTGGTCAATGCCTGGAATACTCTACCTGACTCTCTGGTTTCTTCCCCAAACCCCAAAAACTTTAACCTTAGACTGTCTATTATTGACCTCACCCCCTTCCTAAGAGGCCTGTAGGGGGCGTGCATAAGCGCACCAACATGCCTACTATCCCTGTCTTATTGTTTCTTTTTTATTTTTCTTATATGAATCCATTTCATGTATTCATAACAATGTTTATACTTATACCTGTTATCTTATAATTGCTTGACTAAGTAAGTAAGTAAGTAAATAAATAAATATTCACTAAGGGCAACTTAGAGCAAATCCCTGTAGAGCTGTTGCCTCTAGATGTGCAGACCACAACTGTCACACTGAACTAAATCTCTCATTGGTTTTGTTCCCTGGAGATATTGGGAGTTCTAGACCACAAATTTGAACAGCCTCCAGTAAAATCTGGAATGTTCGAAAGACTCTCCCATTTCCTTTTAAATCAGAAACGAGAGAGAGAGAGAGAGAGAGAGAGAGAGAGAGAGAGAGAGAGAGAGAGAGAGAGAGAGAGAGAGAGAGAGTTGACGAGCGCCCCTGTGTGGTAAAATGGTACACTTAGAACTTAGAAGTGCTGCATTGGAAAGAGTATCAGAGCCCGACTCACTGCTTAGCGTAGGAAACGAAATGAAAGGGCTCCCCCTGGACAGATAGATGATGTAGCCCTGCTCATAAGCACCCTGTGATAGGCAGGCTCACACTTTCTGAGTAGCTGATTCCATGATCAAAGTATTCTAATGTTCAGAAGTCTTTTTTTCTAGCATTCATTTAGAATTTGTTAATTATGATGATCTATTCCTCCATGTCTTGCCTTCTGGAACACCACAAAACATCTTGTGTGTAACTCCCTTAAAGGTAATTTGACAATGGCTGCTGTAGCCCCTTTCAGTCTTCTCAAGTCTAAAAAGCACCCACCAACATCTCTATTTAGAGCTGATCGTCCTTGTTACCATTCTTGTTCTTAAAAGTTGATGCCCAGAATTAGGATCAAAAAGTAAAGAGCATTAAGTTGAGTAAACATTGCTTGTTTGGTTTTGGAAATTATACTTCTATTGATGCAATTGATACTTGCATTTCCTTTTTTAGTCCCTATCACACTGTTGATTCATATGCAATATACAATCGAATACTTTTTCTGAACATTTTTTTTTACAAGTAGTGCTACTAAGCAAGCTATGCTCCACCTGTAGCAAACACTTGATTTTTATATTGTCAGGGTAGAATTTTACATTTCTTTTGGTTAAATTTTATGTAACTTTCAGGTGGTTTTCTTAACCTATCAATATGTTTTTGAACTATAATTCTTTCTGCTATATATTAATAATGCCATCCACATTATGATATTTGCAGATGTTATTTTTCTCTATCTCTTCACAAAAGAGATTAATGCTGCAGAGTAGAGGGCCAGAAGTGAAGCACATGGGCTCCATTTGATCTCACAAGAGAGCTTGATCTACAGTCATTGGCACAGCATTCCTGGTATACGTTTGGAGCCAACTATGTATCCACTGAATTGTCCTAACATGTGGTACATCTTTAGCTTCCTTATAATCAGAAGGCCATATTTTATTTATTAAAATAAAGATATATTACATCTGTAGCATTCTTACCGGGTGTTAGAGAAATTACTGAATAAAAAATAGATAAAATTAATCTAGTGATGTTGATTCTGGACAACTTCATGCTGATTTCTGTAAATTTCGATTGTATTAGTATCAAAGGATGTACAGTTCATTGTCATTAGAGTGGCTTCTAGAAGCTTCTGAGTGACTGCTGTCAAAATAGTCAATATTGCTGGATGCTCTTTGTTATATTTTTGAAGAGGAAGACGCCTGCTTTCCTCCAGCTAGCTGAAACTTCACCAGTCCTCAAGGCTATCTGAATGGTAATACATGAAGCTTTGGCCAGACCAGACTAATAGAATGCTGTTTATATGGCCCTGGAGAATTAAACTACTTCAAAGTACATATGCATCCCCTGATCTTGGGAGTCAAATCCACCTAGGGTAAGAGTTAGGTTTCCATAAATTCGTTTAGGAGGGCACTGATGTTTCAAGCCTGGCTTATCCACATTTCCTGGAAAAGTACATGGGAAAACCCCATTGGAGGACAAATCATCATAGAGTTAGGGATAGGATGTGATGAATTTGGAGAGCAGAATGGACACAACCAATGGATTTGGAATCCTTGATTATGCTTAGGAGGACATCGACATTTCCAGTCAGTAGTATATGTTCCCTGTTAAAATATATGGGAAAATCCCATTGGAGGGAAAATACATCTAGGATTAGGTTAGGTTTTCATGAATTCAGAGAGCAAAATAGATGTCACCAATGGATTTGGAGTGCTTTATTATACTTAGGAGGGTGAGGGTTAGGGCAAAATGGACATTGCGAAAAGATTCAGAGTGCTTGATTATGCTTTGAAGGGAGCCGGACTTTTCAAGTCAGCCTTATCTACGTTTCCTGGTAAAATATATGGGAAAATCCTATAGGTGTTAAAATACATCTAGGGTTAGGGTTAGTTCTCTATGAGTTAATAAAGCAAAATCAACATTGCCAATGGATTTGGAGCGCTTGATTATGCTAAGGAAGGTGCAGATGTTCTAAGTCAGCCTTATCTACATTTCCTTTTAAAATACATGGGAAAATCTCATTGGCAGTGTGCTGGTTAGACTGGTTAGACTGGGCTGTGGCCCACCGGTGGGCTAGGAGAAAATTTTGGTGAGTCGCAGAGAAATCTCACCTCCAGAGCACACACACACCCCCAAAGCAGTTAATCCAGGCTGCGCAGAAACACAAGGCTGCGCTGGCCCACGGGAACCCTCCCCGCCCACTCGCTCCTTACCAAACAAACTTGCCTGTTAAATTGCTATTTTTCCTTTTTCCAACCATCATCTGTTCTGCAGTGCCTGGAGATTTGGATTAGCTAGGAAGCAGGAAATGGTTGGATTTCTTGCTTTCTAGCTAGTCTTCAGATCTCTCTTAGGACTGAAGGTTCTATTATTCAGTGCAGACTCATAGCAAGCAAATTTGAGAGACTGAGCTAGCCGATGGCAGATAGATAGATCACTGAATGATTCTGTGAGCAACTCAATCTGCCTGCCTGCTTTGCCTTCTTTTGGGTAAAAGTTGCTCTCTTTTTTTTTTAATAAAANTTTGCTTGCAAGCAAATTTTATGTGACAGACTGAGCTAGCCAATGGCAGATAGATTTCTGAATAAATCTGTGATTCTCCGAGCAACTCAATCTGCCTGCCTGCTTTGTCTGATTTTGGATAAAAGTTGCTTTTTGTAATAAAAAATTCAATATTTATATAAATATTTATAATATTTACATACGAGCCATGCCCAGCCAGTCATACGACCACCAAGCCACACCCACAAATTACACCACACCCACAGAACCAGTTAGTGGGTCCTTGGGATTTAAAATTATGAGTTTGGTGGTCCCTGAGGTCCAAAAGGTTGGCGACCCCTGTCCTAGACCATCGGATAGCCAGAATTCATGCTAAGTACCTGACATTCCATGTAGAAAAGGGAAGCTTGGACATTCAAGTGTGGCTGGCCAAAGTTACAAAGCACAACTGGCTTTCACTGATAAGCCCCATGCCACCACATTCCCTTCCTTTCCGACAATTGTATGCCCAAGGGACCAGCTCTTGCACAAAATCTCTGAAAGCCAGTGACGGCTTATTTTGGGCTGTCACCTTCTATTATGCTACTCCCTCTGCTGGCTTTGAGCCGACAGAACAGCTGAACAAAACGTTGAGATGCTTCCAAAAGAAGCAATTAAGACTCCAAAGGATAGGCTACTACAGTATTATGCTGTGACAACTTGAGGGTTAGCCTTGTGTATCATACACAAGGTTTACTGCACATTTACTAAATCTATAGCAGGAGGAATTCAAAAGAAGGGAAAGCCTGAAAGGAAAAGTTACAGGAAAATAAGAGAGAGGTTGAGAAATGCAAGTAATCATCCCATGTTGCTGTAGCCATGAAGTTATTGAAAGAGAAAATCAGGCAGATGCAAAACACAATTACATAGTTGCAAAACAGGAAAATCAAACGTCAGCAATAACAGAGCTAATTTTAGTCTGGCAATCCAAAATTTAAACATGAAAAATGTTTCAGCTATTCGGTACAAAGATATTCCAACCATAGAGGTAATGAAAGAAGAATGGGTTTGAAAAGATTACAAAGCAGTTACGTGTATGAGAACAGGAGATTCCCAACTGTTGTCCCTGATGGGCCCTGTTATATATTGAACCCCAATAGCATTTATGATATAACAATGCTACTTGAAGCAATACATTCAAAAGACAGTAGCGGAATTATAGCTGCTCCATTGTTCATTATAAATATCGTGAGGGAATGATGAGCCAGTTCGGTGTAGTGTTTAAGGCATCAGGGTATAAAACCAGAAGAGTCTGACTTCACGCGTGAAAGCCAACTAGGGGACTTTGGGCCATTCTCTCTGGCCAGTCCACCTCACAGGATTGTTGTTGTGGGGGAAATAGGAGGAAGAAAGAATATTAGATATGTTACCACCCTGGCTGATTTATAAAAAATAATAGTGAGAAATAGGTAGGTAGATGAGTATGGAAGTATGGATAGCAAAATAGATTACATTAGATAGATAGATAGATAGATAGATAGATAGATAGATAGATAGATAGATAGATAGATAGATAGATAGATAGATAGAGACAGACAGACAGACAGACAGACAGACAAACAGAAGCAGATAATCACTAAACAGACCCTTGGACACTGCATGAGGAAAGGTAAGTAAAATTCTCAACACGAACTTCTACCAGTAATGATGAAGAAATGTACTGCAGTCCTTTCGCTGCCAACTAATCTGAATAATCAATACAGCCAATATTTTGCAGAGATCACAAAGGAACAGGTAAAGTGATGAAGAGGACTGGTGAGCAGATATAGCAAGAAAAAATGGGTTAATTTAGGCTCATGGTATCTCAAAAGGGAACTAACAACAAACAAATGGCATTTGTTAATTAAAGGAAATGGGAGAAAACAGCTTCAGTAGGATGGAAAACTAATTGCAGATGGAATCTTAAAAACAGATAATAGAAAGGATATGAGGAGGAAAAAAATAAGCATCAAAACAGTAATCCAAGATGTTTTAACAATAGACCATAGAAATAAAGTACATATACTGTAGACCTGAATAAGGATGGCTAAGCAGAAGCAATTTCCACTACTTAGTAATACTTGGAAAGATTGAAATACAACTGGAAGATTATTACATAATGGATGGGTTATTAGTAGTGTGTGGAAGCAGTGCAAAAGGCAAAGATAATAATGGCAAAACCAGGGGCAGAAATATCATTGTAAAACAGGGGGAAACAGAAAACAAACTTGAATGAAGCTAAGTAGCTTTAATGGGTGAAAAAAAATACTCTTTCTGAAGATCCACTGAAAAAAACCTCAGATGAGAAATTAGTAAAGATAAAGATTCATTTGGGGATGAATTTATTTATTCAACTCTTGGTAAAAAAAATCTAAATCTAGACATACACTGCTCAAAAAAATAAAGGAAACACAAAAATAAGACATCCTAGTTCTAAATGAATGAAATTTTCTTATTAAATACTTTGTTCATTACATAGTTGAATGTGCTGACAACAAAATCACACAAAAAATATCAATGGAAATC
>BHFT01010984.1:0-21378 GCA_004320025.1 Laticauda laticaudata
GGTAAGTGTTTTTCTCCGTTTTACATCCTCTTTCCATCCGTTGCTGCAGTGTGACAGGGGCTTAACTTATGTTTGTACTTTCAGGATTTTAAACTTAAGTCTTCCCCCTCAACTTTAAAAGAATTGATTTTTGATATAGTACAATGTTTGGCCATGAAATTAGAAGTTCTTGTATGTTTCGATAATAGTCATCTTTGACTGCCAATCACTGGTTTCTATCTCACTCATAGCAATGATTTCAAGGTTGTATTTGAAGGTTTTTCACCTATTTGTTTGTTTGTAATTATATCCTATCTTTCTGTTGCATATACTGGTAAGTGCTCAAGGCATCTTCGGAAAATTTAAAAAGTTCCAAATATAACATAACAGTAAAATCAATGCAGGCAAAATCAGTCAAATTAAAATTTTGAAACTGATCTTCTCTTTGATTTTGTAGACAGATATGCATTTTTCCTTACCTTGGAGTCCCTCTTGCTCCAGAATAGTTCAGTGAAGGGCTATGAAAGTTAGATACCTTCAGAATGGTTATTTGCACAGTCGATACCATGTGAGATGGTATTCAGCATGTTCTGACCAGTTCTGGAGAACCGGCAGTGGAAATTTTGAGTAGTTTGGAGAACCAGCAAATATTATCTCTGACTGGCCCTGCCCCCAACTATTCTCTGCCTCCCGAGTCCCAGCTGATCGGCTGGGTCTGTTTTTGTTGCCCTCCACAGGAGAACGGAGCTGGAAAGCAGGTTAGTGGGAGGGGGGGAGTGAGATTTTGCAATAACTTTCCCCTGCCATGTCCACCAAGCCACACCCATGGAACCGGTAGTGAAAATTTTTGAATCCCACCACTGATTATGAATGCTGCCTGTAAATACTTGGTGTACGAACAAAGCCCTATGAAATATTTGCATTTTATGGTAAAAGTAAACAACCCTTCTAAATAGAACAAATTAAAGCAACATACTTTGGAATATAATTTGCATATTTGGTACAAAAACAGCCACATGTTTTTTGACACACACTATTTTCCCCTGTTTATACCAAGTCACAGATATGCTCAGATATTATTCAGCTACATGTTTAAAACTCTTCTCTTCTCTTTCCTCTCCTCTTCACTCCATTTATTAACTCATTTGAAATACATATGATGCTGTATATCTATTGAAATTATCTACTCATTTTGAAGCTGTATAGTATGTTTAAAGCAAAGGGAAGGATTTAAGAACATCTTAATTCATTTCTTTTGACTAGGAAAATATGGATGGATTGTGTTTAAATGCTTGTGAACCTGGAATGGCCCCAAACTGGCATTTATCAGTTCAATCCTTTTTTTTCTAAATAAGAGTTCAGCCTGCTTATTATCCAACCTTGAAGTAATTATACTTTTTACATGCAATTTCTAAGAAGACGCTAGATGTGGATTCTTACAATTATGGTTCAAATTTTTAAAATTGTATAAAATTTGATTCTTTGATCATTATCAGCAATTTCTATTTTTTTTCTACTTTCTTTTTATTTGTTATTATTTTAATTATTAATTATTATTACTACTTATTATGTACTTTTCAATTGTAGAGTAGGTTGTAATATCTATAAAATGTGATGGATATACTGAAAAATATAATATTTTAAAAATGAATAACAAATATTCAGCTTAGGTGGAGCAATTGCAGACTGTCTGATATTTTCTTTACTTCCTTAGATTCAGGCATCGGCTAATAAATTCCATGTAGGTGCTTGGAAACACCAGTCAAAAAGCTGCATTTCTTATTTTGATATTTGTCTTGGTTTATTTCTTTACTAGTGACTTAGAGCTTCTTCATGGCATTACTCAACTATTGCCTGTCATTCTTACTGTTATTATAGCCTAATGATTGGATGACTCCAGAAGGCATTTTAAGTCATTAGTAGAGAAATGACCAATGTCTGGTGGTTAAGTCTGTCTCTTTCTCTCTCTTGGGCTTTCACAGTGGAGAACAGCTTGTGCTCCATAACTTTAGTTTTTCTTGCTTTATTTGATGGATTTTGTAACAAAGGAGTAATAAGCCATTCATTTTGGCCAGGGATCTTTCTTTCTCCTTTCTTCTCCTTCTTCTTGGATGCCAATGGAGAAGACACATTAATATTACTTGAGGGGCTATGATGGATTTTTTATTTAAAAAATTGAGGTTCTGCAGTATATGCCTGACATCTCCCAAACTTCCAACATTTATTTTTGAGAGGGTGATTTGCTTGCTTTGGGTGTCCAAATCACGGACTGGTAAATGCTTAAACCGAGAAGATTACATTACTAATTTTTAGTAGAAATCTGAAAAGGACTTTTTGCAAGAGGTAAATACTGAGTTGCCTCAAGAATACAAGGAAAGCTTCATTATATCTTTTACTCAGAACAGAGGCATAGTTGCTGGGAGCAATTCTGTATTTCAACACCTGGCTTAAATACTTTTTTAATTAGACAAGAAGGAATGATACAGCCTGATTAATGGTCAAGCAACTTCCTCCATAGTTTCCCCCCCTTTTTTTTTCCACTTTCCACTGTCAGCTGAAAAAGAAGTAAATACAATGTTCAATATCCAAGAAGTTTGGCTTGCCAAGAAAGATTGGGTTTTCTCCAGGGGTGGGATTCTACCAGTTCACACGTATTCGCTATAACTGGTTGTTAACATTCTAAGCAGTTCAGAGAACCGGTTGTTAGAAGAAATTACTGGCCTAATCCTGGAAGGAAAGCAGGAAGGAAACATTCTGGTGTTGCTTATAGAAACTGCCTCTCCATTAACCCTTATTACATTCTTGGCAGGGCTAGACTTCCTGTTTCAGGAACGTCTCTGGAGTTTTTCCCCCCTCCTTTGCTGGTACTTTGCTTGTGTGGAGTGACCATTCAAAGTTACAATGGCACTGAAAAAAGTGACTTATGACCATTTTTCACACTTAATGACTGTTGCAGCATCCCCACAGTCATGAGAGGCCAGGCGAGGAGATGCATTCCTTGATGTGAGTGATATTGAGTTGGCCACACCCAGCCAATAACATGACCACCAAGCCATGCCCACCACCTAAGCCACGCCCACAGAACTGGTTGTTAAAAATTTGAATCCCACCCCTGGTTTTCCCAAATCTAGGTACTCTTCAAAATGCTTTCTTCTCATGACCAGTCTGTGCTCCACATGCTACTGAAGGACTGTATAGGTCCGTGATGGTGAACCTATGGCACACGTGCCAGAAGTGGCATGCAGAGCCATCTCTGCAAGCACATAAGCCGTCGCCCCAGCTCAGTTCCACTACACGTGCCTCCCACCAGCCAGCTGATTTTCAGGTATCTGCCGTGCATGCATGAGGGGATGGGGCGCATGCAGGAGATCCATGTGCATGCACAGCAGGGTCAGGGGAGTGCAGTGGGGTCCTGTATGCATTGCATTATGGGTGCAGGCACGCATGTGTGCACTTCAGCAAGCAATGACAAAAAGGTTAGCCATCACTGATATAGGTGGATTAAGCTTGAATTGAACCTGAAAGCCAAGTGGTAAACAGTGCAACTCAGCATCAGTGAGGCATGCTTATGCCACTGCATTCTGAACCTGATGTAGTTGCTTCCTTGTAAGCTCAAGGGCAGTGCCATGTTGAATCCTCTTTGAGATGATTAAGTATGAATGACCATC
The DNA here is from genome assembly GCA_004320025.1 of Laticauda laticaudata. Classification (NCBI taxonomy): domain Eukaryota; kingdom Metazoa; phylum Chordata; class Lepidosauria; order Squamata; family Elapidae; genus Laticauda; species Laticauda laticaudata. The sequence continues at coordinate 3,648 of BHFT01010984.1, forward strand.
TGGAGGGAATTCTGACTGAGGAGAAGACCTAGTTGGTGTACAAGATCAATCTGCTCAAAGGCTTCCTTGGACACAGCTGCTGCTTGAGCAAGACCTATGAGAAGAAGAACATCACTGGCCTCCATACCAGTCCCCAATGGGGAAGGGCTACTTAATCCAGGTTTACAGAGTTGGGGACCCCAAACACCTTCAGCTATTCTCTGTCTTCTATGACAGAGCCCAAGTTAACTTGCTGAATAAACTACATGATGATAATATGATATTTAGTTCTTTTTAATGTTATAAAAACTCAAATGCTTCAAGCTTGATGGGCCCCCCTTTCACAAAAATATTGTGAATTGTCAATATTTTACAGAAAAAGTCATAGCATCCAGTAAAGAGAAGTTTAAGTTGCAGTGACCAAGAAATTCCATCCTGGAAAATATGTGTTCAAAGATACTGTTTTAGCATTGATGAGTTAACAATATTTGATCTTAATCTAACTGGCAGAGTTGCTTTACTACTGGTATGACATGCATTCTTCAGTGTATTCTGATTTATAGCATTAAAACAGTTGTTTCCATGAATAGTCCAACATGTAATAATTTTCTTGATTGATCTGATGCAACTAGCCTAAATAGTTGCAGAAGCTGAGGGTAATGAAAAGTGAACAATATCAGTTGCATTTTTGCATGTAGTTCATAAGCTTGAAAGCACACTGTGGGAGCACACTGTTTTACCTTGCTCACAATGGCTAATTACATACTAATTAGACTCAGAGTGTTTTCTAAATAGACTTCAAACAAATTCTTTTCCAGAAGAGTTTTGAAGTGGGGAGTAGCTACCAACCAGCCTCATGAAACTAGTCATTTTGCTATTCTGTACAGAGTTCTAATAATGAAATTATGAACTCTACTCTGTGGTAGGAAAGTAGGCCAGATTTAGCATCTGTGATAGACTCTGCTTGCTCTTTGTTTCTTCTGGCAGTGAAGCATATGTATGTTTATGGTTAAAACTATTTTCATGATGAATGCTTGTAGCAGCTTGGTTGTCACTCAAATGCCAACGTTTAATGATTAGTTATGGATTCTAGTGTAATACACATGTAATGTACAATTTAACTTCATTTGGCAGGGAGCCTCTGAAACAATGCTGCACCAATTCCTCATCTGTGGATATTGTCAGCCAAAATTGATATAAAGCATCAATGTTTGGATATCTAAAGATTTTGGATATTTTTAGGAGAGAACTGCAAAGGTTTCCAGATCTAGGGAACAGATATAGCTCAGTTTAGGAGAAGAATTGGCAAAGGGTCCATGATGGATACCTGAAAGCTGGTGGAAAGGAAGTGAAGAAATATTTACACACTGCATAGTTTATGCACTTGGAAGCCAGAATGTGAAATTGCGATTCTCAATTTTGGTGATTAAAATTTTTCTGTTCATAGACTTTTTATTCAAAGGCATTAAATATAGCTATGATTAGCAATGGTGCTAGTGTTCTGATGCTGCTATTCTCCAGATATGTAGCTGGTTGTCTGTTGTATAAAGGATATGCTAGATTAAATAGGATTTAATATGGTGTTTCTTACATTAGTATTATTATTCTATCTGGCCAAGCTGCCAAGCAGTCCTAATCAATGTGTAAAAACTGGTGATCCTGATTGCTCTCACTGTTGTGTTGTTTGAAAAACTGTGAAAGAACTTCTTCTTCACCCAGGTTTTGCTGAGGAAGAGTAAGACCAATTGCCTCATTACACTTACCCTCTTTTATCTTTTATTGCTTTTATTTGAATTCTTTGCTTGATGATTGTGGGTCAGCCAGAGTTCTTGAGAATCAGGTGGAATACAAGTTTAAATTATTAGGGTTGGTCCGGTGGTAGGATTCAATTTTTTTGGGCCACTGGTTCTGTGGATGTGGCTTGGTAGGCATGGCATGGCCTGGTGGGTGTGGCTTGGTGAGCATGGCAGGGGAAGGGTACTGTAAAATCTCCATTCCCACCCCACTCCAGGGAAAGGATACCACCGGTTCTCTGAACTACTCAAAATTTCTGCTACTGGTTCTTCAGAACTGATCAGAACCTGCTGAATTCCACCTCTGGGTTAGTCACACAGTCAGCCTGATGTTTAGACATGTTTTGAGAGAGTTAAAGGAATTGACACAGGATATATGGTGTTCCAAGTAAAGCTACCTTTTGAAATTGACTGATGGTGATTTTGTCAATGCCTGATGGAGAACATATAATCCTAGATAACTAATCATTAAACACTGGCATTTGAGTGCTTTAGATGTTTTGGGATTGTACCCTAGGCACCTATTGCTACTTTGCTTTCTTTTTCCAGAGTTGTTCTATTTCTGTTTGCAAGTCTTCATACGTTGTGATTTTCTCCAGTTCTTTCTCTTTTCTTCTTTCATCTCTGGGTTCTGCAACATCCCATTATCCAAAATCTGAACCAAATATTTTCAAAGACTATTAAATTCTCTGGTTCCCAGAGGCAAAAAAAAAAAAACTACTGTGAGCAACTCTGTCCTCAAACTGTCTTTGGCAGAAGTTAAAGCAGGAAGAATTTGCATTCTCAAGAGAGGAAGTTATTCCATGTTTGTTTTTTCCAATTTAACTTTTGAAATCTAAGAAGGAAAGGATAGGTTGGGTTGGCAAATAAGTGTTTTGAAGGAAAACTCCGTATTCCCTGAATGTCGACTTCTTGAGATAAAAAAAATATAGTAAGAGCTTTTCAATTTTTGGGGAGTAAAGTATTATTTTTACAAAATTTATCCATTCTATTACAATAAACCAACTCATAGAGTAGTGGGTGGGCACGCTCAGATCTAATTATGAAAGCTATGTGAGGTAAACTTAGAATCCCTGAAGCTGATTGCTTAAATTAAGCAGGCAGAAAATACTGTTATGTTCACCAGCCAAGAGCAGGAGGCAAATGACATTAATTGCATGAAACATAAGTTTGATTGTCTGTTTCTTCTTGTGAGCCAGTCTCATGTTCAAGCAAGACAAAATTCCAGGGTTATTGGCATCAACAATAGGCTACAATGACCATCATTAAATAAGCAAGAAAAGAGTAAAATATTTGGTCAGTGACGTCTTTGGGTTTTTCAAATTCCCTCCTTTTTTTTTTTTTTAAGTGTAGTCTGTTTCTAATTATTTTGGAACTTGCAGTGGGATGCTTTCTCTATTCCAGTTCAGCAGAATGCCAATTTGGCCTAGCATTCTGCAACGTAAATCAAAAGAGGCAATTGGAGCAATGCAGTGTCAATGGAAACACACGGACTCCTCCTTCTCCTTCCTTAGATATGTGCTATCCATTTGAATGACAAGTGCTCTACTCAAATTGGTTTTGTCAGAACTGACAGGCAACAAAGGAGGGCTTATTCCCCATCCAGATGTCTTACATTCTGATGTTCAAGCGAAGTCAGTAGAGGTCTCTCCCCAATGACTTAAACTGACCTGTGTATTTGAAAGATATAATGTTTGCACTCAGATTAGAGATAAAACAAACAGTATAACTACCTAGCAAAATAATATCCTCACAGTAGTTTAAGGAGAAGAATTTGATGTTTCAGAGAATATAAACTTTTATGTTTTTTTCTGCAAGCATTTGGAATAATTTACAGCAATCTCTGCAAGATTTACAATGTCAGCCAATCACCCTCAAATGATCTGGGTCCTCATTTTACCGACCTCAGAAGAGTGGAAGGCAGAGTCAACCTTGAGTCCATCAGGATCGAACTCCAGGCTGTGGGCAGTGTTAGCCTGCCATATTGCATTGTAACACTGTGCCATCACAGCTCAATATTACAGTATCATAATTGGAGGCTAGTCAGAGGGTGGCTTGAATGGTAGTGTCAAGGCTTTGTAGCAGCCTTGGGTGGAAGTACCATGACTCACATGACTCACATTCAATATCTGAACTCAAATCAATGCATATTCAGATCTTTGGAAGTTATCTTGCATGTTCTGGTCCAGTGGTGGGATTCAATTTTTTTTACCACCGGTTTGTGGGCGTGGCTTGGTGGGCATGATGTGGTTTTGTGGACGTGGCTTAGTGGGCATGGCATGGCAGGGATATTGTAAAATCTCCAGTCAGAAATTGTATTTGCCGGTTCTCTGAACTACTCCATTACTGATTATCCAGAACTGGTCAGAACCTGCTGAATACCACCTCTGGTCTGGTCCTAGGCTGGATCTTTTGTGGCTTATTTCCATTAGCATCTAAAGTTTTAGGAACTAAAACGTGGTACAGGTGTTCTGACCCAAACCTTGTTCCAAGGAAACAAACATGAAACAATTTTAATGATTCTTTACGAATTCCGTTCCTTCACGGTTAAAAGGCTGTTTCTGATAAGAACGAACTTTGATAAGTTCATCTCTGATCTTTGAACGAACTCTGATAAGAACGAACTTTGCCAAGGTGGTGCAAGGCTGAGAAGAACTCTAGATAAAGTTACTAAGAAATATTTCAAACACAAAGAGTCTCCAAACACCAACCAAGATATTCCGAACATCCACAAGGCTTGAGTACAAAAACTTATTTGCAGGAAGCAACTCCGGTTTCTCAGCTGACTTTTATCTCTTAAAGGAGAGGGGCCATTACCTTGCAGCTTTATTCCTGAGTCGCACACACACTGGGTACAGGCTCCTCGGGAACCTCTTCATCCCTGCTGCCAGCCTCCATAATCTCCGAAGGCAGCATTCCACTCCCTGATGGTTCTGGCCCCATCCCTACATCACACGCAGGCCCCTTGTCTGTGTCCTCAGCCATCTGCACCTGCTGCCAGTGAACCACAACAACAGGAGGAATAAAAAAGAATAGGAAAAATAAGGGAAGCACTCCAGGAATTGAAGTCCACTTATTGTAAAGTTGCCAAGATGGAGAAACACTGCTGTAGAATTTATAAGAGGAGGGGAGAAAGGGCTGGATTAGGCCAATGAGTTATCTAGTCCAATAGGTTTTTCATTACAGGTAGTCCTTGACTTACAATGGTTCATTTAATAACCATTCAAAGTTACAACGACACTGAAAAAAGTGACTTGGGATCATTTTTCATACTTACATCCCCACAGTCATACAATCAAAATTCAAATGCTTGGCAATTGACTCATATTTATGACAGTGACAGAGTCCCGGGGTCATGTGATGTTCAGGGGTTATTCAGCAGGTTATGACCAGTTCTGGAGAACTGATAGCAGAAATTCTGAGTAGTTCAGAGAACTGGTAAATACCACCTTTGACTGGCCCTGCCCCAATCTATTCTCTGCCCTTCGAGTCACAGCTGATCGGCTGGGTCTTCTTTTGTTGCCCTGCACAGGAGAACAGAGCTGGAAAGTAGGTTAGCAGGGTGGGGAAGGAATGGGATTTTGCAGTAACCTTCTGCTGCCATGCCACTAAGACACGCCCATACTTTACTACTACCCAACTGGTAGTAAAAAAAATTGAATCCCACCATTGCATGTGATCCCCTTTTCTGACCTTATGAGAAGCAAAGTCAATAGGGAATCCAGATTCACTTAACAAGTGTATTACTAACTTAACAACTGCAGTGAGTCACTTAACATATATGGCAAGAAAAGTCATAAAATGGGACAAAACTCACTTAACATTTTTTTTTTACTTAGGAACAGAAATTTGCGGCTCAGTTGTGGTCATAAGTTGAGAACTACCTGGTAAGTAAAAAAAATATTTGATAATAGGCCTTTAGAGGAACCGAGAACGATCTTCCAATAAGCAAAATCAATGGGGAAACCAGATTCATTTAACAACCATTTTACTAACTTAGCAATGGCAGTGATTCACTTAATATTTGTAGCAAGAAAGATCATAAAATGGGGCAAAACTCACTTAACAACTGTCTGACTTAGCAACAGAAATGTTGGGCTCAATTGTGGTTGTAAGTTGAGGACTACGATACATCCATCTAAACATTGCCTTAAAGTCTTTAAGCAGGGCATAAAAGCACTTCTGTCTGTTCCTGACATTCCCTAACAATGTAGTGTCAGAATCAGGGGTGGGATTCAATTTTTTGAACAACTGGTTCTGTGGGTGTGGCTAGGGTGTGGCCCAGGAAGGTAAAAAAACGGAGTGTGAGGGAGCAGCACTCCCCTGTGCTCCATTTTTGCACCTCCTGGGACTCAGCGAAGCCTTTTTGGGCAAAGCAGTAAGACAGCAACGGTTATCCCAGCACAGCTGATCATCAGAACAGCTGATTGTTGGGAGGGGAAAAAAAGAAATACTTTGCGGAGTGACTGGGCAGCGGAGAATGCAGCCAGCGATGTCACACACATGCACAATAAGGACTGACTGGGCGGGGCGGGGAGGGGCAGGTGAAGAGGGGCGAGGCCAGCCAAGGGCATGATTTGCCGATTCTCTGAACTGTGCAGAATCATAACAACCAGTTCTGTAGAACCGGTCTGAACCAGTAGGATCCCACCCCTGGTCAGAGTATGACATTTCCCTAGTGGTCATGACCTCTTGTCTTCTACACCTTTAAAACCAGCAAAGCCAGCAATCACTAAAGTAGCTTATAAGTTAATGGAGGGCTATAAGAATTTATAAGTGAAGTCTGGTTGGTCACTAGGAACAGATTCTCCGCTTCATCTTGTGTTTGGGTAACCAAGGATGATCGGTGGGCCTGAAACAGCAACATTCTGCTGATGGGGGAGTGCATCGATAGGAAAATATTCTAGGGTGGAGACTATACTTTCAATTTGCAAGGGGAGTATTAAAAATAAGTGAAAGGCAATTGTTAAGATTATATTTAAAAAAATGTTATCTGTGTTCTATCAAAGTGAAATGAATTGTAGCATCCAAAAGAACATATGTAAATACTTCCACAACATGCGTTTCAGTTGTCAAGCAATGAAATAACTCTTCCATAATAGCAATTTCATTTCATGCCAGAGTGCTTCACTTCAAGGCTAAGCATTTACAGTCCCATTGGTACTAGATTGCAACTGAGTGTTTTGTAAAGCATATTTTATTGGTTAAGCAGTGATAGTTTCATATGCACGTCTATCCATATCTATCTATCTAGGATGTACAGATTTACAAACACAAGTCCTTCTGTTTTCTTGACCCTGGATATGATTATCCTGGTTTTAAACTGTTCCGCTTCCAAGTATGGCTTGAAGAAAAATGTGTTATTTCTTTGGGATGCCTATGAAAATGTTCAGCCATATGATTGTAATTTGAAAACTAGACTTTGGGATCAAGGATTTTTGCTAGTGCTTTGCTAAAATTCCCTTCTGTGTTAGTTTTACCAGAGGAGAAAAATAAATTATTTTATTATTTTTTTTCACAACAGATGAGATGTCTCTGTAATCTTCATAGTTAGAAATGGGGCTCTTGCTCTAATCCTAGTTATGTGATGGTTGTATGTTATGAGGGCTGGTTGTATTACAGTTCTACCTTATGTTTTACAGTGTTTCTCTCAAGTATGTAGCCTCCCAGGCTTCTCTGATTCACTTAATTCCAAGTTAACTCTCCAGCTTCTGCATTAATTCCCCCCACACACACACACTTTATATCACAGAGGACTGCTTAGCAAATTGTACACTAAGCAGGGTGGAAAGATGCGCAATGATGGGAAGGGGAAATTAGTATCTATCAACAATTCTAAAGCACTCTAGGAATGAAGTAGAAAAACAAATGCATCTTTTCCAGGGAAAGAGAACTCTTTGGAAAGTTGGAAAAAAGATTTTGGTACAAAATGAATTTGACAGTAGCCTTCAAGAAGTGCTAGTTTGCCAAATGTGCACAATGTTTGGTCAGTCGCATATGCAGTTCAAATTAAGAAATGCTATTCTTGTGTGGTTGATGTGGTTTTCCTCTAACCAGGGAGCAGGAGCTACATAGATCTAACTCAGTGTTATAGCCAGGCCTAGGTCTTTTTGTTACTTGACTAGATATTCTACTTCTGACATAACCCAGGCTGACCAACTGTGAGGTTTTTTTACTTTGCTTTGCCTTAAAAAAAAAAAACACCTTTGAAACAAGTAAAAGAAAAACAGGTAAACTATGGATTAAATCTGAAATAAATCCAGCATGTGTATGTTTAAGCAATTATAATATTTCTTCTCAAGTATTACAGTAAGTATAGGCATGATCTCATGCACAGCATAATTAAACAATAATGAAACAAAATGCAATGGCTTGCTTTGTTTAATTGTTGTGATAGCATTTAGACTTATATACCACTTCACAGTGCTTCACCCTCTCTAAGTGGTTTACAGAGTCAGCATATTGCCCCCAAACAATGTGGACTGTCATTTTACCAACTTCAGAAGGATGGAAAGTTCTGAGTCAACCTTGAGCTGGTCAGGATCAAACTCTTGGCAATGAGCTTAATTAAGTTGCAATTCTGCATTCTAACCACTGTGCTACCATGGCTCTTTCTGAAGTGGTGATAAAAAATGCAGCCGTGTTTTCAAAGCCATTTGAACTGCAAAGGAATCGCAAAGGAATCTTCTCTAGAATTTTTCTTGTTGTTGTTGTGTAGTTGTTGTTTCTGGAACATTACAATTAGATTCATTGATGCCAGGCAGAGAAAGGGAAGCAGTGCTTCTGAGGTTCTCAAAGTTCCATGTGGTTCAGCTTCCAGTTAAAATCAGTTTGCTCTTAGGACCACCAGTTTAATGCATGCCAGGGATTTTGGCAATTTGTACTGTGTGCTATGAACTCCTCTCCTCCTCAGGGTTACTTACATTTCTGAGGTTGCATGCTCCAGTGTTTGGGTAATGAGATTTAATACCAAGGCTGACTCTTGTTCAGGCATAGAGATGCATTTGGCACTTTAAAAGTACGGAATAGCTTAAGATGGTCAGATATGGTTATTGTGTTGGAATATCCTCTGCGGTGGCAAAGGTTTTATTGCTACAGTTCTGTTTATTTGTAAGGCCAAAGCCCCCAAATATCTGTGGTGGGCTTGGCAATTTATAAGCCTCTTTCCATCCTGAAACATTAGCACTAAAAAGGAGAGAATGTGAAGTGTGACATGAATGGTAGCATTCCAGTCAACATCCATTCAAAGGATTTAAAACGGTCTGAGAATCAAGTCTATTTTCACAACCACAAAGATCAGGAGATTTCAGTCCTTCAAGAAATTTTCTCATTGTCTTTTCATGCTATGGAGCAGGGGTCTCCAACCTTGGCAACTTTAAGACTTGTGGACTTCAATTCTCAGAATTCTGGGAATTGAAGTCCACAAGTCTTAAAATTGTCAAGTTTGGAGACCCCTTCTATGGAGAGCTCTCCCCATTTTCTATTCCAGTAGATTGCCATGAGTTCACATAAGTAAAAGCATAAGGCCCTAATTAAGTTAGATAATTAGGTCTTCTATCATAGAGCCTGGGAAGTATTAAAAAAAAAAGGAAGCAGAAGGAAGACACTTGTCTTCCTAGATGACTAGCTGGAATTTCTTGTTCATCTGACAGCAGCCACAGAAAACATTGCCCCTGCCTTTGTGGAAAGTGACAACCTTGCTGGTCTTATGTTCAAGGAACCACCAAAAGACCATTACCAGGGCATCTTTTTCTTATTTGGCCCCAAGTTTTGGTATGTGGGAATGACCTTGGAAGACAGAAGAATGAACCAAAGCCATGGGAATAATTGGATAAGAAGCAGCTTAGTCTACAGAAGGAATGTGAGTATGGCAAACATCTCAGAAGACCCTTCCTAATGTCATGTGCTGTAGACATGAAAATTTCTATTAATGTAACATTGCAATAAAGTAGAATTGGCTCATCTGGGCTTGTTTTCTGCTGGTCTACCTCACAAGGCTGGCATCCTGTTTCAAGGATGAGAAGAAAGCTCTTCCCTTGGAGGTGAGTATCAGCCCAATGTCTGCATCTAAAAGATCAGTTCTTTGGCTTTCAGATCTTAGCTTTGAAGTTCCCCTTCCAAATATAGCTATTACTCATATTTTGCTCCCAACAAAGAGCCTAAAGAAGTGGCTTTGCTGGTCAGCTTGGAGCTCCAGTGGTGGAGCAGCACAATGGAGGTGGTCGATAGAGTAATAACAGTTTCCCACTTCCCACTTCATCCCCTCCCCACTCCACCCCAACCTCCCCATGTGTCTTTGGTTTTAATGTGTCTTTGGTTTTAATGACTCCTTTAATGTTTGATTTTAACTTTTTAGCTTTTAACTTAGATCTGGCTATCAAACTCATGACCCACAGGCAGATGCATCATGTGTTGGCCCCTGCCCAAGCCCGATTTAGCAAAGGAGAATAAAGTCATGATATGTCACATCATGCCACCATGACACCACAAGTTAGACAACCCTAACTTAGATGTAGTGATAAGATGCCCAGAGATACCCTACGTTGAGATGGGTGGCCAATAAATGTCATACATTAATAATAAAATAAATAAAATAATAAAATAAAATAAAGTAAAATGAAATAAATAAAATAAATAAACCAAGATGGTCTTCCTGTTGGTTCCCAGCTTTTTTTTTTTTTTTGGTAACCTGCCCCAAAAGCTAGTCCCGCAAACAAATTCAACTCTGTTTGAAGCAGGAAATATGCAATTTATTATTTATTAATAAATAAAGAATAAATAAAGAATGAGATTACCGGTAATCTCATCTACCGGTAAATAAATAAAGAATCTCATCTACCGGTAATCTGTACATAGTCCCTTCTCTCCCTTGACAGGATTGTAGTTTCACGAGCTTTCAGGTGAAGTAAGATGATTAAAATAACATTGCCACCTAATAAATCACCTGCCACCATTGCTTTGATCTCTGGCATTTTAAAAATGTTAATGATGCTCTTTGTGTCCATAACAACACTTTAATGTGACTCTTTCATTACTTCAGTCACATTTCCAATTACTGTAAATCAAGGCTGAAATACTTGAGTTCTTTTCTTGGACCAGCTCCTTTTTAATCTTCTCTCTTTCTTTTCTGGTACTTGGATTGAGTTGCTCATGAATCTGGTTTGCCTGGAAGTAACTTTGCCCAATCTAGTCTCTTTTGAAAGGAGCAGATTAGGTTACAACGTTCAGAATTCACACATGGCAGAATTGTTGCCTGGGAATTCTGCAACTGAAGGGGTTTCCATGGAAGGGGGAGGGGAAGATGGGGTTTCCATGGAAGAGAGGGGAGATGGATAATTTTTTAATACATAGTTTTATTTCTTATTTCTTTTCTTCATATTTCTTATAGACAACAATCTCTCATCCCTTGATTGGCAATCTCTATTCACTGGATGCAATACTGTTGAAGGCCATTATAACATATTTTTACTTGAAGTCAAAAGAGTCATCAAACTATATGTACCAACAACAACTCCCAAAACAAAACAGAAAAAACAGATTACCCATAACAATAAGGAAACTTCAGTCCAAAAAGAGATCACTCTGGCGGAAAAACAAATCTGGAAACAAATCTGGTCACGTGCCAACTTCAAAACCGATACAAAAATTCTATGCCACTAGATAAAGACTTGAAGTGCACGCTATTATCCACATCTAAACTAGAGGAAAACCTTCTATGCAACAATTCCCCCCATGCTTTTTACAATTTTGTAAACACAAACTGAAAAACTCAAAGGTCCAATCACACCCCTTTAATAGGAACCTACTGGTAAAGACTGCAACAAACCAACACCATTAAAGCAAACCTCTTTAAAACATATTGTTGGCCTCAATATTTGTAAACAGCAATGAATCAGCCCCAGTATTTCCTAGTGAACCACAGAAAAATACAATGATCTAATACACATCGATTTGTACCAGAGGACAAGGTTTGGAAAAAGACCTACGCATCTAAAACCAATCTCCTGGTCCTGATTGGAACTGGACCGGAATATGTGCCTACTTTATTAAAAAAGCATCAACTGCCAGAGCAGAACCTCTAAGCATAATCTCTGAAATCTTTCAGGACCCAGCTCCTTGCCTAACCTATGGTCACAAGCCACGGTCATCCCATCTTCAAAAAAGGGAGACTCCAGCCTAGCTTGGAAAAATTACAGACCAAATCTCTATGCGCATGCACCTGTAAAGTCATGCGAATCAATTAATTAACCAATCCATCATCCTCCACTTAGACACAAACAACCTACTCTCTAATAAACAAGTTCGGTTTCAGAAAAAAACTATCTCTGTTAATCTTGCAACTCTTACACTACAAAACATATGGACTACATAAACTCGATCAGGGCAAAACAAAGATGCAATCTAATAGACTTCTGTAAAGGCCTTTGATTCAGTGCGTACACAACAACTACTCCTAAAACAAAAATTCTTATGTATCTCTGGACACCTTCATAACTGGATAGAGAATTCCTATCAAACAGACAACAAATGGTCAGAAATAGAACGTCTTATCAAATCTTGTACCTGTCAATAGTAGTGCCCCCCCCAAGCAGTGTTCTAGGACACTCTTTTCATACTCTTTCCATAAAAAATGACTCTGTGATCATATTAAGAGCAAACTGCATTGTTCTTTGCTGATGGTGTAAAGCTTGCTCATTACCACAGGACTGCAAATACTGCTACCCTTCAAAAAAGACCTTGACTATGTATCAGAAGGTCAAACAAATGGGCAACATTCAAATCTTAACAAATTAAATGCTCTGTCTTACATGATGCAAAAAAAAAATCAGGAAAATAAAATACAAGTCTTGAAAGTTGCTGAATAGTCAAGACTTTGTTGATGATCCAAGCTCTGTAAAGGACCTTGGAATACTCATCTCTAATGATCTAAGTGAAAATATGAATGGCAGACATGATGTTCTGACATATCTCTTTGTAACCAAATAAATGCAAGAATGCCACATTCTTAGAGTTTCTAGGAGTTTCTCTGCAATTCTCCTTTCCATTACAAGAATTTCTAATTGAGCCAATTGCAAAAAAGACAGGCGAATCCTTTACCCAACGCAAATAGAAAATTATTCTTTTTTATTTTAGCCCCTTTGGCTATATGTTTGTTATTTTGCCTAGTCTCTATCTGCATGTTGCTAGATTGCCATTCTTGATGTGGTAGGGTTTTGTTCTAAGTATTTCCTTTCATTTACAAATAACCTCATTGGAGAATTTTAATTAGAGACAAGCTTTTCTGGGAAATCTTTAACACTGGATACTCTTTTAACTCATGTAGTCTGATCTGCAGCATTCATGAGCTAGGTTAAAAAAGAAAGATTGAATGAATGAAAGTATTTCTATTGCCAGTTGAAATTCACTTCTTCACTAAACTTGGAAAGGAAATTTGAGCACACAGCAGCTGGACTTCCAGCTGCTTCATCTCTAGAAAGAGTGCAGAGAAGAGCAACAAAGACCTCAGCAAGCCACCCAGGGGTGGCTTTCCCTCCCCTGATGTGATCTTACCTTCTAGTTCCAGCTTGTATGGCTCTATTCAAGGTAAGGTTTGTGCTTGGCCAAAGGGTGAGGGCCAGCAGGTGGGTGGGCCATGTGGGCAGTGCAAACTTGTGTTCCCATGCAGCCTGGATTAATTGCTTTGGGGGAAGTGCTTGGGGGGGACATTTCTCTGTGGACTGCCAAAATTTTCTCGCAGACCATCAGTGGTCCCCGGACCACCGGTTGGTGATCACTGCTCCAAAGCACCTGAAAGCAGAACAAGAAGTAGTGGATGGAAAGTAATCAAGGAGAGATTCAACCTAGAATTAAGAAGAAATTTCCTGACAATTAGATCAATTAATCAGTGGAATGGCTTGCCTCCAGATGCCTCTAATATCTCAGTTTAATAGTGCCTCTTGTATCTTAAGAAGGAGAGCAATGACATTTGAGTGTAGCCTTGTTGTGTCACAGTTGATAGTTTAGGATTCCATAGATCATAATAATTTAGATCTGGAATATATAATGAAATCATCCTTCTCTGTTTTTCCCATCTAATAATACTCATAAGGCTTATCATTCAAAATAAAGCAAGTGTCTCAAGCACAACATGATGGAAGGAAAAGAAGCAATGCAGAAGCATGAGAAGGCAGAGCTACATGTTTCACATGGATTATGCTGCAATCTTTCAAGCTATGCTAAATGGGCCGTGGTGGCAGAGTAGTTAGAATGCAGCATTACAGGCTAATTCTGCCAACTGCCAGCAGTTCACTTCTTACAAGCTCAAGGTTGACTCAAACTTCCATCCTTCTGAGGTCAGTAAAATGAGGACCCAGATTTTGGGGGGGCAATATGCTGACTCTATAAACTGCTTAGAGAGGGATGTAAAGCATTGTGAAGTGGTACTGTATATAAATCTAAGTGATATTGCTGTTGCTATTGTAGGCAAGATAGAAGATTGTTCCCATAGTGAGTATTAAAATAATATTTTATTGCTTTTTTTTTTTTAATGTGGCATGGGTGGAGCAAAATCCAATTTTACACCTCATGCTGCAAAAGGTTTTAGGTACAAAAATCAGTACTAATGTGCTATTGATAAACATGGAAATTAATTGATACAGTATACTTAAAATGATTGAAGGACTAACACAATTAAGAGGACAGCTGCAATGGGATAGATTCTTATTTCTTTGTGATTTTCAGTCACCATCCAAAAACACATTGAAATGTCTGTTGTTTAGTGCTTTCAGGTTCTAGGGGTATGTATTCTGCTGCTCTGGAATGTCAATTCAGTGTGCTTTGAGGATCTGATTGTATTTAGAAATTCAGGTCAAATCAGTTTGATAATTGGAATTCATTTTTCAATGCAGTCGAAGAAAATCAGCGTAGTGGGGTGGCAGTTCCAATGCAGTCGAAGAAAATCAGCGTAGTGGGGTGGCAGTTCCATGTAAAAAAGCCCTTGCAATTATGGAATCAATTTGGGGGCCATCTGGTTCATTCCATATTTTTTAATCCAATTCAGAAAGTGGATTGGATTCAAAGACTGAACTGAATGCAACTCAAGTCTTGCACAGTTATATTCTGTTTTCTTTTATTGCCATTGTTTTGGAAATTTGGCATTGTAGACTAAAAGCTGATAGTTCAGTGAAGTTACTCCAATGCTTCTTTTCAGTACCACATGCATTTTTGAAATATCCTTCACCTCTGGCTTTTTTCAAGTGGAGGTAGCAAGGATAAAAGGAGGTGAGCACAACAGCTCAGCACTGTGCAAATAGCCAAGGCAAGAGAGATAACCAACTTAGAGTGCACAGGTATAGGGGCTTGCTATGGGCATCACTTTGCTGCATGCAATTTTAAAAAATAATACAAAAGGACCAGTGATTGCATAGATGCAAATGCCAGCAATTATAAGATGTGTAGAGCAGGATAAGTCTACAAATCAAGTCCTGCCTCCAGCTTTGGCTCCTACCCAGGACCAAACACTGTTCCTTCAATATATCTTATCATTAACACAGAAATATATGTAACTTGTTATAACCCAGGCTTAGTGCACAAGCAACACATGCTAGATAGAAGCTTGACCGCCTCAGGGGCAAGATAGGCTCTCAAACTTGACAAAGTTCACAACGAATGTCAAAGCAAAGGATCAAACCTCAGTCCACACCAGCAAAGATTCTGGAGCAAAGTTCTTCTTGGAACCATGGAGCATGTTGCAGTGAAATACAACACTTTTTCCTGACAACAGCCCCTCCCAACGGTGTCTCCTTAAATGCTATTCTCCAGGTAATACTCGGGAGGAGGGGCAGTGTGTAGTCGGGTCTCCTGAGTAGTCGGGTCACCCTGGCTTAACTGCCTCCTCTCCATTCTCCACCCTTACGGATCGTTATTTGCTCATCTCCGGAACTACCACCCTTCTCTGCTCCATTGCCTGTTCTTCCATCTCCTCCCCCTTCCTTGATCAGCCTGTGCCCTCTCTTCCTCCCTGCCTACTCTTTCAAAAAACAGGGACCCAGGACTGCCTCATCCTCATCCCCAGGTGATTGCTCATGGGCCATAGGGACTGTACCCTCCCTCTCCATCAGCCCAGCTCCATCTCCTCCTCCTTCTCAGACCCTGGCTCTGATGTGGTCAAGACATAACTCATTACTTAAAATTAATATATATCTTATTTTTTTCAGGTTTGTGCAGAAGTCTGAAAAAAGGCTGCTTTAATGAACAGCAGAGCTCCTAATCTGAAAGTGTGAGTAGCATTTAAATGTAAATCGCATCTAACCTGGATTCATTGTCTGTAAGTAGAAAGAAGTAAAAACAGTGAATTCTGTAAAGCACTAGGGCACTTATTCAATTCACACGATTTATGAAGATTGATCAGTGGTCCAAATAAAGCTTATTTGGAGCACTCTTTAGAAACTTCATGATGCTATCTCATCACTCAATTATATGATAGGAAAAATGCAGTTAGGTCCTGAATTTCCTGCCTCATGTTTGACTGTCTCCAAAATGCCTCTTTTGGAGTCATAACAAGATGTAGCTTCTACCTAATTTTATTTTTTCCAAGCTCAAAATTTCTTAAAGCCCTTTTCTTAAAAACAAAAAAAACAAACCCAACTGTGACTCTTCCCCCCCTGCCCCCCGCTCCCTTTTTGACCACATGTCCCATCCTGGCTATTTTTACTGATGGAAGTTACAAATCCATATGGCTTGCATTACTTCAAAATATTACTTTAGCTAAAACCATCACCCAATGAGCTTTTTTGGGGGGGAAGAGGAAAAAAACCTATACAAAATCTACACTGCAACTGGAAACATTAAAATGATGGGTCTGTTTAAGCCGCTTGGTTTCTCGGACCATAGGCGCAGTCTGATTGATGTTAATGTACATTTGAGATCTCCTCTTTTTTAACAGCTATATATGAGCATCTATGCATTCTCCTTTGGGGAAATAGAAACCTGGGCTTACTTTTTAGTGAGTTAAAATTTGGAGGAGGTTTCACTTAGCCAAGAAAATGATGAGAAAGTGTGAGAAACAATTTATTTGCAATCTATAGTTTTGATGTAAGACTGCTATAATGCTTCAATCCTACTTTTATTTTCCAGCCCTTCTTCCAATCCCCAAACTCATTAATCAGCCTTAAGAAATGAAAGCAAAATTTTGCTTCTTCTCTCCAAAGTCTGCCTCGCAGCATATTGAGTGAAATACAGTTAGAAAATACCCAGAAATGATTTCTGGGTTATGCCAGGTAAGACCATGAACATACATGCCAATATTTCTCTAGCAGCAGTACTTGCTTCTTCAGAGAACAAAAACAATTGATTGATCATATTTATATGTTATCCCCTTCATAGAAACTATTGCACAGTATATAATAAAGTCATAAAAACCCAATAATTACAATAATACTCTAAAATTAAAACATAGTGTTATTATTTTTAAAAAAAAAACTAAAAAGAGCAGGGAGTGCATAGATGTTACACATAACGTAGACATCTCATTAAATTTGATTTATGTGAGATCACCAAGACTGTTGACAGAACTAGGTTTTAAGAGAATTCCAGAAGGATGACAGGAATGGATGCAGTGAGTCTCACCTCCAGGAGGGATGACATTCCACAGGGTGGATGTCATGCCACAAGAGGTCCATCTTCTTGGTCCCACCAAACATAATTTCTTTGATTGAGAGTTGATCTGGAGCACATCTCTTCTTCCAGAATTGATGGGTTGAGTGGAGGTATTTGGGGAAGATAATAATTTGAAGTCATGAAAATGTACACTTTATGATTTTGGAAAATTGAAGCCAGAAATATATTGTACATTTTAGCATAAGACATGGCAGGCTTCATTTACAGGAAAATATAAATATATATATAAATTAAACATTGCCGGTAAAAATTTGCAAATCCCAAAAAGCTTTGAAGTTGTTTTCTGGTGTGTGGTGGAGCCC
>BHFT01010985.1:0-57593 GCA_004320025.1 Laticauda laticaudata
AATTTCCCAAAGTGAAATTATTTTTGCGCATTACACAGAATCCACCTTCTCTCCTCCCTTCTCTCCTCCCACTTCTATACTTCATAAATCACAAGAACCAATTCACTGCAACTGGAATTATTTAATAAGATATATGGAATAACCTTGAACTTTTCAACTCTTCCACCACCACCCCCTTCCATGAAATGTGACAGCTGAATTTTAAAGCTGACAATAACATCTGCACAATTGTTCATTATTCTTGGATGTTCTCAGGTCAGATGGCATGAGAACTTCCCATCTTCATGTGTACCCTATGCAGTATAATTATCATCATCATTAGTGAAGAAAGAGAGTAAAATTTATTATTAAAATATTTTACTTGACAAAAACATATGACAACCTATACCAGTAATTCAATGTGTGTTCAATATGGATATTTTTTTCAGTTCGGCAATGTTCACCATTGACATGTTTAGGATAAGGTATTAATATTCTTGTTCCTCAGTATCTTTAAAGTATGTGTATACTGTATATTATAGATATACTATAGATATATATGAAGTTTAAAAGACAATCTGAAAGAAGTGTAAATTATATACAATGTTGCCAACTTTTTTTCCTCCAATGAAAGTAAATGCTTTCTCCAATATAAATAGAAGCCACCGTGATTGTACAGGGGGATTTTCTAATCCTTCATCAGGAAAGTTTCATTTTTCAAAAAAATCTCAGGGTATGGTTCTAGTTGTGATTTTAGAATGTACAAAGAAGGGGATGGAATTTATATAAATCAGAGACTGAAAGAAAGTTTTCAGACATTTCTCCCCCAACCACAATGATCCTCATTGAAAATAAATTGCTTTGCCTGTACTCTAGAACTATCAAAACGGAAAGGAAGTTTCACAATAAATATTTTACATATTGTACATGTACGTAGCATTAAGATTCCATTAACAAACTTTTTAAAATATTGCTTGCAAACATTCAAATTTTTCAGTGTAATTTTTACTTGTAGGAAAAATATTTAATTGTATAATTCTATCCTGTCAACAGAACAATAGAATATAAATTAATCACTAAATGAATGTTGTGTAAATCTAAATTGTTTTGCCAGAAAAATAAAAGTGCCAAGCATATTCAATTATTTTTTTCTGAACTAAAATGAAATCCACACCTATGATTTTGACTTTATTCTCTTGTGGGCTGCCCATTTTAATCATATCTGCAATAAAAAAGAAAAGAAAGAAAGCTGATATTCCATCAAACTTCTAAATGAAAATTTACTTATTTGTAGAATTTACAAGGATTCATAATTCATGATTTATGGGTAGTGAACATCAATAAAAACCCAACGCCCCAACCCCCACCCCATCCAGAAACTGACCAATATTAATTCCATATAGCAGATGTAACAGTGGAGACTAAAAATAACAAATACTTCATCAGCCAATACAGCAGGTTTGATTACTATCTTGGGCCCCTTCCTTGGGATGCTCAGGGGAGTATCCCAAATATCTTTAGGAGATTCTTTGATTTGGATTTTTAATCTGATAATGATTCTTTGACTTGGTCATTTTGCCTGTTATGGGTAATCTGATCATGTATCAAATTGCAGGGCAGACACGCTTATCTTTTTTTCAAGGGAAATAAAGAAAAGTATGCCTTTTCAGATTTAGAATTAAGAATTATTTTATTTATTTATTTATTTAATTTGTCAATTGCTTATAAGATAATAGATATAAGTATAAACATGAGTAAGAATACAAGAAATAGGTATGAATAAATGGGGACAAAAGGATAGGGATGGTAGGCATGATTGTGCATTTATGCACACCCCTTACAGAACTCTTAGGAATGGAGTGAGGTCAATAGAGGTTAGTTTAAGGTTAAAAGAGTGGGGGTTAGAGGATGTAACAATGGTCAGGTAGTGCATTCCAGGCATTGACCACTCTGTTGATGAGGTCGTACTTTCTGCAATCAAGTTAGGAGCAGTTTATATTGAGTTTGTATCTGTTGTGTGCTCTTGTATTGTTGTGGTTGAAGCTGAAGTAGTCATTGACTGGTAGGGCATTGTAGCAGATAATTTTGTGTACTACGCTTAAGTCCAACCGTAGTTGGCATAGTTCAAGGTTGTCCAAGCCCAAAAATCTCAAGCCTAGTGATATAGGTTATGCAGGTTCTAAAATATTATAAAAGATGACAAGCTCTCTGGGAGCAAAAACCTCACCATCCTTGTTGGGCGCCATCTTCCTAGCACCCATTAGTAATCATTACTAATCTCATGAGGTGGCACAGCCATGCAATCAAAGTTCTGTCTTTTTAATGTGTCATTGTAGTTGGTTGGGACTGTCATCTTCACTTTTTAGAATCTTTCTTGGGATGTATGACCAGACATCCATTAAACAGACTATTTCACTGAGGCAAAAAGACATTTTTAATTAAGTAGAATAAGGTTGACATAAGCCTACTTACCTCAGTTATTTTCAATTCAGTTGCCCTTTTCTTGTCTCTCAATAGTTCATTTGCTTCCACATTTCCTCCATTGCTTTATTAATACGTCTCCTTTTTAAAAATAAAAAAGTCTACCTATATACTGACAATACTTGCTGAGAAAAAAGTTGGGATGCCTTGCTGTGCTCTAATGATTAGAATCATTTAAAAAGCATCTATAAAGTAAAAGCTTCATCAAAAGCTCATCTTGGACATGACTGGAATGAAGGCACAGCAGGAGAGAGTCCTTCATTTTGAGCATGAGACTCAATGGTGGTCACCTTGGGTTTTTCCCTCTCCATCATGTTTATGCAAGCAACAAAGTTCTCTTTACACAATATAAATCTGTTTCAGCAACACTGAGATTCACAAGTGTATGACAAGGGTGATTCATCTTTTCTGATCCCCTGAAGGCCACCTGTCAAATACACAAACAACCTTTTTGTCTTTAATTGTAACATTATTACCAGGAAACTACCCAAAAGGGGTATCATATTATTGGTTAGGGATGTTGCTCTGTTACAGAGTCTGAAAATGTGTTGGGGGAAAGATAACTGAACAATAAATCCTTTATCTGAATGTTTATCCTTATGAAAATGGAACTGCAGATTTCATCAACAAAGAAATTGGATCTGCATTTTAAGGGAACTGAAAGGTCTTACAGAAACACTAAATGCTTTTAAGAAAATAAAGAATCTTAAGGGTGAAAAACCTAGAAAGGGCAGTGAGAAATGAGTGTGTTCACTACAGATCAGAGGTCATTGGAAGACAGTCTGTTTGGGGTATAAAGATTTTTGGCTTCTTAAAAGAGAACTGAGAAAATTTCTTGTCTGAAACCTTAAGGAGATATTATCAGTCAGGCTGTGCTAAAACTTACAGTTCAATTTTGAAGACATGACTTGTGGTTTAACAAGATAAGTAACTACAATAAACTGTTCAATAATCCATGGTTCAACAAAGGGTGGCTTCATATGAAACATAGATACCACATTACTATAAGTTAATAATTGGAAGACATGGGGTTCTAATCAACTTACGCAAAAGCATTGAAAGAAGAGGAAGAAAGAAACAGGCTGGAGTATTCTGGCCAAAATTCTGACTAGGAACATTTCACACCAGCTTTATATGCTCTACTTTTATTCTTTGTCAATTTATACTAACATTAAACTCTTAATTTATAAGCAATATTCCAAATACGCCTATTCTGACATTTCTTGAGAATTTCCAGTCAGAACTAAATAAATATTTTTTAGATTATCACTGTATATGCTTTGAATTATATAGTGATTCCATTTTTGGAGTATAATTTCATAAAGGCTCTCCCTTCCAATCATTCTAAAAAAAAATCCCCTGAAGATGTACAGATAGAGATTGTATTTTGGTTTACTTTAACTACCTTCCTTCTATGTCACTCTAAATTGGTTTTCAAGTATAATTATATGTGATAAATATTTAGTTGCTTTTAACAAGTTATTGCTAAAGACATACATTTTACACAATATTAACTTTTCTTCCGGTTCTGTAAAAATGAGTGAGGGAAATTTATAGCAATGGTGTTTTTGAGTAAGCAAAGGGAGAAACAAACTACAGAGCAACATTACCATATAGAATATTTTGTGAATATTCAAGGACTCAGAAGCTCATTATCTGAGTTCTGAAACTCAAGTTTCTTTGTTTGTAAATTCATTGTGAGGAAATATTGTGTCTCTCACTCCAAGTAAGACCTTTCAGGAGAGCACTGCAATAAGACCTAGAGCCATCCATTTTCATGTTCTCATAAGAGAATCTGTGGGGGACAAATTATAGTCTGTCCTTACAAACATGTTTGTTGTGAGGGATTTTGCATTGTGTAACAAAAGAAACAAACAAGCTAATGGTCCTGGCATGATAACAAAAGCCAGTTTGTTGTCTTTTCCTTGGGAGTAAAAGGATCCACTATATAGACACAACAAGGGATGTTGCTTATGTTAGAAGGTGATGGTATCAGGACAGAAGGGTAGTCTTGGAACACTCTCAGAAAAGTAGAATTTAGAGGCATTGGGTCAACCCTTGAGTAAGGTCACCTTATCAGATGCTTCATTCTGTCATGTTTTTATTTGCTTTCCCATGTAATCCTTACATGTAGCAATAACATTTAGACTTATATACTATTTTATAATGTTTTACAGCCCTCTCTAAGCAGTTTACAATTGTTTACAGCATATTGCTCCCAACACTCTGGGTCCTCATTTTACTGACCTTGGAAGGAGGGAAGGCTCAGTCAACCTTGAGCCATTTAGAATCAAACTCCTGGCAATTGGCAGAATTAGCTTGCAATACTGCATTCTATCTACTGTGCCACCACAGCTCTCATATGATTTCAGGGGATATATAATCTGTAATCTTGCAGGTTTTTGGGGACTCTTCTGTGTTTTGTTGGCAAGTAGCTCAGTGATCACTGTAGTTTTCTATACCAATAAACATGCTTCACTCCATCTATGTCCAAATCCTTTGAATTTTTTTTATTTAAGTGGACATTTTTCCCACAACAAGGCTTTACTGAAATGTTCACTACATCAATTCATAATTTTTATATTACAGAAATATAGAAATGAGTTTGATTATTGAATGACATTTCATCATAAGAGGGAATTTGCAGCCGTATAACAAGCTGCTGGCCCAGAAATGTAAAAAAAATGGCAAGATCCTAAGGGGATCAACAGAAAGCAGTATTCTTCATCATTATTTTATCATTGTTATAAAGAAGAGCTTTCAGATTTGTTTCTTTTCAAGAGAAGAAATTTTCACTTAAGTACAGTGAAGCATTTTTCACATTTACTTTAGTTATGCAGTGACTGGGCAACAGGAGGGAGCATCTTGCCTTGGCAACAATTATGACCAGCAATCTGCCACCTGCCTGGATTCCAAGATTTCAATTCTGTCCCAAAGGAAGATATCAGGAAGGTATTTCTACAGTGAGCCTATTCCACATCAGAATGGAGAATGATATAAACAATAATAAGTCGTCCACTTTGCAAATCAAATCAGCTAAAAACAGCAAAAAGCAGTAATGCCCTAAAATGAAACCAGAAGCCTCTTTCCCCTGGGGACAGTGGAGGAAACTTTAGGGTAACTGGAGGATGTATCTCAGTGTAATATGAATTCTTAATATTAATATTAAGTCAAGGAAATGCTAAGAGCTGTCATTAGTCAGCAAGATCTTTAACATTCTCAGTTGTTCAACATTTTACCCCAAATGAGGTACATTTTACTGAGGTACATCTTACTGAAGGGAGTGTAGCCAGTTCGATGGGAATATTTTACAGCTCTGGCTGAAGTAATCTGCCAAGTATTTGAATGCAACAGAGCAACTGCATTGATTCTCATCATTATTGCTTCTATATAGTTGCTCTTTGAGTGAGATATTTTCTGTGGATTTTGTTTTCTTTTGCACACTTAATTTTAATAGCAGCAACTAGTCTACTTCAGTGAGTCAAGGATAATACAACCAGTACTATATCTGATCACACACCAGTACCCTTTCAATTAACGCTAACTGAAGAGTATCCCTTTCATTGAAAACAATCCATCTTGAAGCCAACACATTGAGATAATAAGTAGTATGGAGAAAATACTTGTTGGTGCATGGAAACATGGTGATTACACCTGCTAACCCAAAAGCATGAGAGAAAGATATTAAGGGCATCATATAGCAATTTAACTTGGTTCTTGTTACAGAGCTTCCAGCTTTGGACAATCAAGAACAACTTGGAACTAGAAGTTGACCTAACTAAGAATGATAAAGCTATGATAGGCCACGCTCTGAAAGGCATGTTTAATTTAGAAGGTTATACATTGGGAATCAGGGTGGCACTATAATAACATCATCATATTTTGATTAAAATAAATCCCAAAGCAGAAAATATCATACCTAGATTATCCACATTATTCACAAATGATTCTGACCTAAGTGTTGTGGTTTTCTGGCAGCAGGTGCAGATGGCTGAGGTCTCTGACAGCAAGGACTCAGACAAGGGGCCTGTGTGTGATGCAGGGATGGGGCCAGGTCTATTGGAGAGTGAGGTGCTGCCTGCAGAGGTTGGGAATCTAGCAGCAGTGATGCAGAGGACCCTGGGGAGCCTGTGTTCAGTGTGCACATGCTCAGGGCTGTTTGAAGGAAAGAGCAGCTGAAGCAGCACAGGTGACTCAGGAGTAAGGCTGGAAGGTGATGGCCCTTCCCATAAGGGATAAAAGCCAGCCTTCGGGGTTGGCTACTTTGCAGGAAGCAAATAAGTTCTTTCTACTCAGAGTCCTCATTGAAGTCCTCCTTACTTCGGTTTGTTTTTTGAAACTTCTGGCTTTGGATATTTGTCTGCAATTAGTCTTTTGCTCTTGGCAGCCTTTGCAACCTTGAAAGGGCTTGGTCTTATCTGGGACAATTAGTTTTGAATGACTCTTAGCTGTGAATGAACAGAATTCACAGTGCTGCATTAAAAAGGTTTGCTTTTATACATACTTTGTGTTTGTTTGATTTGAACAAGGCTTGGGTCAGAACACCAAGTGATGAGGATGCTGAAATGGTTTAATGTGTACATTCCTTTAACACCCGTGTAGCATTGTATAAATACATATTTTTGTGTATGTGCCTATGCACATGCACAGGCCTGCAAACAAAACCACATTATTTTATTTCCAAGAATAAAAGCTTGGAAATAAAAGCTACATCTAGACATTTCAAGAAGCAAATGAAAACAGCACTGTGCTGGAGCTGAACAACAGGGGAAAACAAAAGGCAACAGAAAACAGAAGTGAATGAAATTATTTGTGGGGATCTAGAGGGAAAGATGGGGAACAACCTTACTAACTGGCAAATGAACACTTTGAGATTGCCCAGGCAATAGACAACCCCTCACATTCACAGGAACTGTTTTTATGAGAGCATTCACAGCAAAAATTGAAAGTTATCTATCAACTCAAAAAGTTTGTATCTCCCTGACCTAATAAGTTCAAGGCAGAAATGATTCACACTTCTGAACTGGTGTCTTAATCACTTAGCAGATCTGCCACTATACCAATATTATTTATATTATACTACTCAGATTAACGACTAATTCTCTCTTGTGTATGTGATATGTGTCTGTGTAGGTGGAAGTTCCAATTCCCTAGATTTTCTTTCTTATAAATTGGTCTAATATCAAGGTTTCATGTATAACTAACACATCTCAGTGATATTTAAAATGAATGCAGCAATGCAACTCAGGCTAACAGTGGCACTGTTTGTCATATGTGCACTATTTTATGTGGGTTCATTAATTAAAGTTGGATCCCTTCACTTGAAATAGGAATATAGAAAGTGCATTTTACTAGCTTAAACAATTCTGACTGGATGATTTAAACAGCATGCCATTTTCTCATATAAAAATTAAGCTGAGGATATTTAAAAAGAGATAAAATTTACCACATATAAGCAAATTTTTAATGATGCATTATGTGACATATCTTCTACTGTGACATATAAAACATTTCAGAAACAAACAAGAATGATTTCAGAAAGTATTCCTATTTCAACATCACTGCGGTTATGGAGCAGCATAATAATAAGGAGAATTCAGGAAGCCATAAAAACCAGAGAATGAAATTCAATAAAACCAAACCAGCAATAAAAGAGGAATTAACAAACTGCATTTAAAGCTATTTTTCTATTTCATTCAAGGGTAAGACTAAAGCTAATGGAACAATGACATACTTCATCAACTCCAGACAACATTGGAGATGAAATCCAACAGTTTGTGCAGGTCCAAAAATCTCTGACTAAAAATCAGACTATTCTATTCAAATCTCTGTAATTTGCAAGCATTCAATTATATAGGTACAGTAAACCCACAATCCCTTCCCATTAGCCGAGATCAGTGGTGGGATTTAAAAAAAATTACTACCAGTTCTGTGGGCTTGGTTTGGTGGGTGTGGTAGGGGATGGATACTGCAAAATCCCATTCCCTCCCCACCCCAGTGAGTCTTGGGAGGCAGACAATAGATGGGGTGGGGCTTGTCAGAGGTGGTATTCTGAACTACTCAAAATTTCCACTACCAGTTCTCCAAATTACTCAAAATTTTTGCTACTGGTTCTCCAGAACTGGTCAGAACCTGCTGAATACCACTTCTGGCCAAGATGGCATTGATAGAGCATAATATTCCAAATGTGGATATGGCACCATTTTTTCTGCCTCTATACCAAAGTAATGTAAAATAAGTGAAGGTTTAAACCCCATGATTAAAAATCTTATGTATAATACTTATCAACTGTCCTAATTACTTGAGAGACCCATTTTGGCTTTGATTAAGGCATCAGACTAGAAACCCAGGATACTATGACTTCTTCTCCTGCCCTGGGCACAAAGTTAGCTGCGGGAACCTGTGCCTGTTATTTTCTCCCAGTTCTGGGAAGGAAGCAATGACAAACCACTTCTGAAAAACCTTGCCAAGAAAACTGCAGGGACTTGGCCAGGAAATCTCCAAGAATTAGACACAACTGAACAAAACAACAACAACAACAAATCTGAGTTTCTAAGTGGGTGAACTTGATAATTGTCAAGTTTATCTTAAATGAGTATCCCACACCTCCTTTTTCCTAGGGCTGGGAGAGAATAACTGATTCTAGATCACCCAGTTGATTTTATGCCTAAAATGTTATTAGGATTCATAATCCCACACTTCTAGCCTGGAACCTTAGCAACTACACCAAAATGGATCTTTTAAATTGATTAAAATAAAGCATGTGACAATTTCCACAAAGTTGAATCATGAAAAACATGATGATGTTTGATATCAGTCAAAATATTCTTATATAAACAAAACAAAAACAATGGAAGCACAAGGACTAAGTTAATCCTTTAAATTAATAAATTAGGTGAAGTAAAAATAAAAAAGGAGGGTTCTAGATTTTCTCTTATTCGATTTGGTGATGATTTCATTGGCAAAGATGCTAAATAAGACAAAACATGAGTACTCATTTTCAAAGGAAGGTTTGAAAAAATCTGTTCTGACCAAGGCTTCCTGAGACCATGATTAAGCCCACGCTTAGTCCAAACAACTCTTTTTTTATTTCAATGCTGGGAATTATATTCATTCCCAGCCTGTAATGAGTCCCAAACAGTCTCTTGAGATAAGCACCCACTTTTATCTCCTTTGAATTGCTGCCAACACTGAAGTGCCAAATTAATGGTAACAAGACAAAACGAAGTACAAAGTCCACACAGAGCTTCAAAGTTTAATCCGAACAGAGCAAACAACTTTGCTTCCTGAAAAGGTTTCTCTACCTTTGCATTTCCTTTATACCTTATGGGTGGGCAAATCACCTCCAAGCTTTACTCCGGATCACCCCTTTTGTCTTAGCTGCTCTTGCCTTCTGGCAGCTCTCTGCACATGTGCACTGGGAACAGGGTCACCTTGTTCTTCTGTCTCACTGCTGCCAGATTCGGGAGACTCCAGAGTCAACACATAACTCCCAGATGGACCTGTCCCCATCTCTGTATCAAATGCAGGACCCTCGTCCGAGTCCTCCCCAGACTCCCGGACTGGTCCCTGTTCTTCCCTACAGTCCGATTCTGCTGTTGTCTGCACAGGCTGCTGGCGAACCACAAAATATCCCATCTTTTTTATATAAGTAATCTATATGCCAAATCAAAGTGAAACTGAAATCATGACTAAATATTGTTTTGATGAAGACAAGGAATTAGAAAAGGTTACAAAATACCAAGGATTGTGAATAAAAATTATTTAAAAAAGGAAAATAAATTAAACCATAGGACCAGTTGTTGGAGCACTAAGCACAAGACCACAAGGACTTACATTTTGGATGGCCTTAGCCTGGAACAACTTATAACAATTGCCCAACCACACACAACTGCACAATTGNAGCACAAGACCACAAGGACTTACATTTTGGATGGCCTAAGCCTGGAACAACTTATAACAATTGCCCAACCACACACAACTGCACAATTGAGTATCTTATATATAATTAGATACTATCTGTACAATTCCCAATCCAATGGGTAGGGTTCAAATCATGAAGAAGAAAAATAATTAAATTTGATACATGATTAATGGAATTTGAATAATAATAATAATAATAATAAATAAATAAATAAATAAATAAATAAATAAATAAATAAATAAATAAATAAATAAATAAATAAATAAATAAAATTTATTATAACAATTATAATAAAATAGGTTTAGAAATTCCACTGTAAGAAATTCTATAGGATCCAAGAAAAAGTTTGAAAATCCAAGGCCCCCTTTTTCAGGAGAAAATAACTTTGGGCACACTATAAGTCAGAGTTTGGCATAATAGACAATACTGATGAATTCATCATGCCATGGGTGTTTATGTATATTGTAACCACTTACTTTTCAAATGTTACTTTTGACAATTGAGTTCCCAGGAGCCCACCAAAAGGCTCTTCAAAAGCTTGACAAGAGCAATGTTGATAAATAGAAAATTAGTGCAATCTTTTCCATCTTTGAGGAAAATATTCATCAAAAATGTTTTTGATGAAAGAAGGAAAAATGAGCATTGTTATCTTCACAACTCAAATTGTAGTTTTTGCTAACAACCACAATTGTGATTAAAAATTACTAAGCATTGCAGCTGCTAAGCAAAACATGATGTGACTATGATGGGCTATGACTTCATTTTTCCTTTGGTCATTAAGTGAATCACGAAATGTCTTCATTTTCATCTCAAAATGAACATTGCCTACTGTTAACTGTCATTAAAGGCACCAAACTATGCCAGAGCAGAAGTGGAAAATACATCAAGCCTGGCTACCTCAATATATACAGTAGTATTGTAAAACAGTCTCAAACTAAATCCAGGGTTAAGATGAATTATTTACTCAACACTGTAAACATTTTAAAAATTCAATCAGACAGCTGAAGCAAAGTTGTAATATTCAGTTGCCTGTAGCCAATGTTATTATCTCTTTTCAAGAGCTTTGAAGAGGTTCAACAATTGATATTGAGACTATTTTGTTATGTATGTTATTATTATTACAGTTCTTTTGCAAAATTGTATTTTTCATCTGAGGGGATCCTGTGATTGAGAAGGGACAAAATAATAAAGACTAGTCTCCCTTCCCCAATCCCTGTGTAATATTCCCATTTACAAAATTCATACAGAAACAAATTCCATTTATGGAATTCATGAACAGTCATATCATTTTAAAAGAAATATCTTAATTTACTGAAGAAATGTATCATAATAATTTTCAAAGGTTTTGTTTTTACTTCCTATTCTCTCACACAACCAGATGTCTTCCTGGTGGTCTCCCATCCAAGTGCTAATCAGATCCAGAGATATTTATATTTTGGGAGATTAAGTAAAGGTTGTTTAGATCTTGCTTTCTACTGTGAACCCTGCTACCAGACATGGTAGAAGAAAATAAACAGGAAGTGACAGGGCAATGTGTAGCAAGTTTTTCTTTTGGCAAAACTGATTTTGTGGCTTTTGATACTTCATGTTGTATTGCTGAATGTACAATATATAGGTCCTAAAAAATATAATACCAAGCAAAAGTAACTATACCGTATATCTGTACACAACTACTGAAATTTTTACAGTTGGTCTAGCCTTAGAGATACTTGTGGATTGCCTTCCTAATCTTCCTATTTCAAATTCTGTGTTTTCAAACAGATTAAATTGTATCAGTGTTCTTTTTAAATGTGTGTGTAAAATATAAACTGTGTAAGGTTGCAAAATCAAGTGCAGTCACTTAATGCCTCACTTAATGACTGCTCCACTACACAACATAATAACAAATTTTCTGGTCCCAATTGTGTTCATAAGTCAAGGATTACCCATATGAGACTAGAGAATATCCTATCTTCCAATAGAGCAGGGTTTAGAGGAGTACCAGTACCAGAAACCATCTTAATAAAGTGGCTATGATTTTCTTCTTAACCAAATTTTAACCCATATTTTGGACTCTCAAGAAATATGCTAAATCTGTATATGACCTATATTTCTGTGGAAAGCCTTCTTCCTAAAGATTTATCTTGCAGATTTTAAAGATAATTGAAGTACATAACAAGGTTGGAAGGCAATAAATGGCCAGTTGGGATGTGCCAAACATGCAATCACTCAAACGTGGCAGTACTAACATGGTTTTATTCTGGAATTAGCAATGTGGTGCTTTGGGCAATATTTTATCTCATGCATCTCTTTTACAATTTTTGAAATCTGCTATTGTCTCAATATCAGACAATAGGTTTATTTAATTGTTCTGATACAGTGCTAAGTTGAATGCCTATGAATATCTGCTTTTTAAATTTTACACATTTTCTCAAAGCAATGCATTATTTTATCCCTATCTCCCACCTTTCATTGCATATTTAAATTCATTAAATATGTATCAGAAATAATAAGATGACACAAGATGAAAAGACCTAACTCTCTAATTGCCTTTCTACATATTTTATCATAAGATGTGAAGGGCAATTTATCTAAGAGCGGTATCATAAGCACAGAGTGTTGGATTGAGATTTAAGTCTTGATTTATTTAAGTGGTTCCTCTTAAGCATAAGTAAGGACATTTCATCTCATAGCTTCAAATCCACTCTGAAAACAAGTTAAAGACATTTGCTCTCATAGCTTCAAATCTATTTTGGAAACAATTTAAGCCCACTATTGATCAAACAATAATGTTGTTGGACATTTTTCATCATGACAAATGACAAGCATGCAGGGAAGAGACATTGCCTGGATTCACACAGCACATTGTTTGGGTCTCCACAGACCTAATCTTCTCAGCAAAAGAAGGTTGGAACTTGACATGACACTATCAGCTCATTGATGGAGGGCTTTGATTCTTAAGTGCTCTGATAGCATGGATGATATCGTGGAATTATAATGACAAAAATATAAATTTGAGACCACTATGTTTTTGTGATGGTAACATATGCCCTGATCATCACATAAATATAATATATTCTATATGGAGCAACCTTTAAAGATGGAATCAACCTTGCTATTTTATAATAACAAATTATGAAGTCATGGCAGTGGCTACCAGAGGGCTTCTAGTGCTGATTATGTACCACAAAACCCTATAATGGTGTAGCAGAGGAATACATCACTTACTGTCTTGCAAAAATTGAATCTTCCTGTATGGTTAAATACACCTAAGAGTTCCTTCCATGCATGAGGCCAGAGGGATGTGGAATGGGCAGCCAATCTTTTCTGTTGGGGTTTCTCTGTCTCCTTTATATCACAAGTAGATCAAAACTTTATTCTGTCAAGCTTTTAATTCTAATGGATTGTTTGGAAGCTTCCACCTTGGGTGGATTGACTAAACTTATATTCTTATTTTGGGTGTTTGATTTATTTTATTTTTCCCAAAGCCTTCAGATTAGGATAGGTTACAAAAATCTAAATAAATACTATACTTAATACTAAAATAATATATACACAGAACAGATTTTCTGATATCAGAAATCTGATTTCCTGGGGTAAACACAATACCAAATAGAAATTGCGACAACTGGAGAAGAGCTCAGGTCAAATCTTGTGGTATATCAGCTATCAGTGCCACTGCTTCATTATCTATTGAGTTCATTGAGTCAAGAAGAACAGGATAAAGTAGAGCATTGATGTGTGCTTGATTTTATGAATGATAAATT
The DNA here is from genome assembly GCA_004320025.1 of Laticauda laticaudata. NCBI lineage: Eukaryota > Metazoa > Chordata > Lepidosauria > Squamata > Elapidae > Laticauda > Laticauda laticaudata. Next base: position 14,131 of record BHFT01010985.1, read on the forward strand.
GAAGATATGTAAAAATCAGCTCCAGCTATTACAAACTAGAGATTTAAGATTCAAGGAGGGTAAAATTTCATTCATATTTGCAATTCAAAAGTTAACTCCTTCAAAGCAACTTCAGGAAAAAAAAATAAACATAGATTATAATTGTACCATAGGTAATAGGAAAGCACCTAATAATTGTAGCTAAATGAAAAGAGATACATCCACTATAGGACTTTAAGTCTACATTGTTTCAATTGGATTATGGTATAGGTCTAGGTTACCTGAAGAAGAACCATGTCATCCCAATGAGATTGGCCCACTCATTCCAATGGGATTGGCCCACTCATTCCAGCAGAAGGGGAACTGGCCACAGAATTGCAGCTGATGAGGTCCAGGAGAAGACTCTCTTCTGCCATAGTTCCCACCCTTTGTAATATCATGTCCCTCCACCACCTTCCACCGTCTTAGCCTTCCAAGAGAATCTGAAAAACTGGCTTTTCCAACTATCTTAGAGTCCTGATGGGTGCCTCACATTTTGGAGGTGGCTAGGGACTAGTAAAGTAGTAGATTTCACCTTTACCCTTACGCATTGTCTTTTAATCTGTTTTAATATTAATTTTAATATTTTAGCTTTTCATGTTATGTTTTCATATTTTGATACTATAGCTATTTTATTCTGTTATTTATGGTGTTGTTAGTCTCCAAGAGTCACTTGGTAGAGATATGGGTGGCATACAAATTAAATGAGTAAATTAATAAATAACATTATCTTCAATTCTTTTAAGGCAGAGAGGAAGGACTAGAAAGTTCCTAAATGGTCCAGGAAAGAATCAAAGCTATGCTGAGCCACTGAAAAAAAGTGTCCTTGAGGAACTTAAAAAGAATAAATATTTTTCCACTGGCTCTTCTGTGGTGCCAGGTTGGTGTGACTCTGAAGAATAATCACTGACTTCCCCCTGCAAGATGCTCTGCTTTGCTCTAATTGCTAGTTTTCCTGGAATGCCATGAGATTTGGCAAAGCTAGTTGGCAAGTCTGGTACCTCCTGGGAAAAAATCCTTTCATCTTTGGCTATGATGAAGCACTAGGCTGGCAAGACTCACTGGCATAACCTGTTTCTTCTGAACAGGAGTTGGAAGAATTACTATTGTGCTTTTTTGGGGGGGGCGCAGTGTAGCTTTCTTTGATTACTGATTTATTGCATTCCAAGATGGTTGGCAAGCTGGTTGGGAACTTCTAATCACTGGCATTACTTGGCTATGACCAGGCTTGAGGCTTGAGGAATATTCTGTACTGGCCAACATCAGCAGCCTAGCACAATGAAATGCCATGGAGATAAGCAAGCCACTAAGAAAGAGGCAGATGCATAGACACAGACACGTAACAATTCTGAGTCTTATATCCCCTACAGTTAGTGTCTAGTCAGTCTATGTCAGTGTTAATTTGTCTTTCGTTCATCAGTTGTCAAGAAATGTAGCCTTCCCAAATCATGTAAATTTGGAAGTAGGGTATGTAGGCTGAAGATTGCATTTCAACATATGTTCAAAATGCTGATAGCTGAGATGGACTCCCAGTTGTGTTGAGTAGAGCAATGTAGAAGTGTAAATATCTATTAGTACAAGAAAAAAATAAAATTGAGGCTTGTAACTAGGGGTTTAAAATGCTGAGAGCTGAGAAAGTGAATGAAGACTAAAGAACTATTTCCTTTGCCACCTTGAAAATCTCTAATAGGCATAGAGATGGGTATAAGACAACCAGCCAGCTGTTCATATCAATGTCAGAAAATGTTACATATCTCAACACCATTCTTAGTATTTCCCAGGTGGCAATGTGAACTTGCCACATTTTATATTGTCTACAACCACCCCAGAAACAGTAAAAAAGATATGTAATCTGCAAAATGCTTTAAAGAGCTACAAAGGGCTTTGAAGCAGCTGAATCTGTTTGTTGGTTTGTAGTCCATCCCTTCTTTGATTCATAAATCTATTTTAATGCGGTGTTTTGACTGAAACTTTTTCAAATCAAAGAACTTCATTGAAACTTTTCACTGTTCTAATAAATTATACCATCTGGCTTGACACCACTTTTAATTTACACTGTGGGCTTCAGCCATCCAAGAGTCAGTTGAATCAGCTATAGCCATGTCAGCATTCAAGAAAGACTCGACACCAACAGAAAGCTCCAAGCCAGACATGTTCTCAAAGTTCCCTTTTATTAGAGTAGTAAACTGGCACATCTAGAAAATCCTGAATCTGAAAGTCCCGGGTTCCAATAAGTAAAATATTACAATTCCATCCCCTTGCCCTCATCATTCCATCACATGCCCCAATCACCATCCATCCCAAGTCCCCTCCACCACTCCTCAGCCAGGTGCAGGAACAACATGACCTTGACTCCAAAGAAGAATGCTATTATGTCTAACCGCATACACTCCATGAAATTCCCCTTTCCCATCTTCCCAGGCTCAAGAATGTGGCAGCATGGAAGCTTCTGGTGCTAATAGGGCTTCCAAAGCTAACAGGCACCCCCCCCCTTTAAAAAATCACATCCTGAAAAATACAATAAACAAAACACAACAAGGGGTTAATGTGTTGTCATCAATCCACTTAATCCCCTCTTCCCCTAATTGCTCAATGATTGGGAGCCCATTCAGACATATGGAACATCCTGTATCTATTACTGCTTCTACTTCCCCAAACTCCCCAGTCTCAGGCACCACCAACTTCTGCTTGTGTCTTTGTGCAATTAACTGAACCTATTTTTAAATGCACTTCAAATGAATAAATGCACATTTAAAAAATTATAATTAACTATAACATAGCAACTTAGTAATTTCATGCTGAACTACACTGGTCTAGAGCAGGGTTGTCAAACATGAGCCAGATGCATCACCTGCTGGCCCTGCCCCCACCAGGTTTAGTGAATGGGGAAAAAGTCCCAATATGTCATGTGACACTGCTGTGATGACATGAGCTTGATAACCCTGGTTCAGACATCAGGCGAGAAACCAGGAAACCAGAAGTTCTAATTCCTCCTTAGATACAAAGCCAGCTGGGTGACCTTGTGCCACTCACTGTTTCTCAGCCCGACAAAAGAGACAATGGCAAACCAATACTGAAAAATTTTGCTAAGAAAACAGCAAGAAGTTTTCCAGGCAGTTAAAGTAATTGAAGAAAGTAAAACAGTCATACTAGTTTGTACATACATGCAACCTGTTAGATCCTGTCAAAGTATTTAGAGTTAGACATAAACCCATTTTTCATAGATGACTAAAATCTGGAACAGTTGATTTAATAAAATTTACATCTTATTGATGAGGCAGGAACCACACATTTCCAGCTAGTAGAACAAATTTCCCCAATATCATTCTTAAAGATCAATGATGATAATAGTCATTCTGTTATTTTTTTGTAACAGAAACAAACATGAGTTCATGTTTGATGCACAGCATGTCCTGATTCTACTCTCAGTTTGCACTTTTGTTACCAAATCATTGTTAGCCATCCATCCTGCCTTGAACTTTAGAGTTGTGTCTAGAAACTATAATGTATATCTTTTCTCTTAAAGTTAAAACTACAGGAATGGAAATTTTATTACTGACTGATCTATAAAAAAATGTCATGGGAATTTCTTGTCAGTTATACTCCAGTCAGGAGCTAATTATTGAAAGAGTGCTTATTTATGCTCCAGATGTGAAAACTTTAATGAAGTGAAATTTACAACCAACCAATAACCAAGGTGTTATAAAAGCTGCTTTATAATAAGGAACACATGGAAAGATGTTAAGTTTTGTTGTCCAAGTTACTGGCAGAAAATTATACTGAACAGATCAACAACTTTCCACCTTGTTTCCTAAAATTAATGTTAGTTTAAGAAAGATCAATGGTTTTTCAGACACCAGCAGATTTTTCATTGTTATTGCTAGATTGCTATTTTATTTACTATAGGTAAGGCAGAGTGTGCTTCTAAAATTGCTATTCACATAAATCAACCATAGAACCAACCAGAAAAGTGAAATGGGAAGTATTAAAAATGTTAGTCGCTGGTCTTTTGTTCAAACTTTTATAAGGTTCATTACATGCAGCAACATAATTCACAGCTCCCATAATTTCTTCATTCAGCAGTTTCACTTAGGGTATAATTTCCCACCAGTTCACTCCCATCACACAGAAACTAGTGCTTATTAAAAAGTTGGGTTTCATTTCCCATCTCCCGCATCTCCCAAACATGAAATGGTTCCAGTAACCAAAATAATTTATGCATTTTAGCAAAATTCATAGCTGCAGTTATTCTCTTAGCCTTTAGTAAGACTTATGCCAAAATTTAAGTGGGCATCATGCAAAACTGGCTATTCTTTATGGCCTGTTTTGCACACTTCTTAATATAGACATTCAGGACAGATGTGTAAACCATTGGAAAAACAATGTACCATGCCAACAAACAGATGATAGAGAACTAAAACCCATTTCCTGCCTTTGCATGCCACATTTCTGCTCTCTCAGTTTTGATCTTATCAAATTCAAGTTTCCTCATGTTCAATATCGTAGATAGGTCTTTCAAAAGTTGCTCCTCAACACAGCAAGGTTTGAACCCTAGAGGGATGACACAGGTATGAAAAGCAAACAAGAGGTCCTTGGTGCTCTCTTAGCTTGCTTGTTTTCTTGCAGACATTTCATTACCCTAATTAGGTAACATCATCAGTGCTAGTAAAGAATGTTCTTTACTGTTAGTTTATATTCTGGGGACCTGCCTGTCTGTTTGGGTGGGGCCTGATTTTAGAGATTATTTGGTTTGGCTATTTACTGATGGTTCTTGATAGGGGTATTATTTACTTGATGGTAAATAATAACCTTGACATTAATCTATGATGATCTGGGTGCTGGTGCTCCACCAGCAGGTGGAGAGGTGCTGGAGTCCTTTTTATCTCTTTTGGGCTAGTTATTACCTCTTTTGCATAGCCTATATATGTTATTAATGTCTATGTGTCTATTGATGGCTGATTTGTCAGAATACCAGGCTTCTAGAAATTCCCTAGCATTTTTAGACTTGGTATGATCTAGGATCATTACAGTTTTCTAATTGAAACTATGGTTAAATCTATCTAAATGTTGTGAAATTAAAGATTTTTTTTGTAGGAGAAGGCGGAAGCTTCGTCTCGGTGCTACAGCTGCGATTCTCGGGCTCTGAGAATCGCCAGCTGATATTTTCGCCCCTGTCGCGTCCTAACGGACCTAAACCGTCCCGCTAGAGACGGGGATTGTGAATGGGCACAGTCCAGGATCCCAGAGATATCGCAAATCTTCTGGTTTAATCTGGCAGAAGCCCTTTTAAGCTGGCGGTGGAAAGGCAGCCTCCAAAGCTGCCTGAAGCCGGGACAGCTCCGAAAAGAAAGTGGCTGCGAGCGAATGTGTATCGGCTGGGTGAGAAAACCTCTCTCAATGTAAATTGGCTGAAGATCTGAAAGGATATCCTGAACAAAGAAGAAACCTTGACTTTATTTTTGTTTGACTGGAATCGTTTTAAGTGGCGTTTTTTAAAGCTGATGTCAAATGTGAGGCTTGGATTCTTTTCCTTACTACTTCTTTTTCTGAGGACCTTTAATGCTGATTTTTTGTAGGTAACCAGATTGAATTTTTTTTCTTATATATAATTCATGCTTTCTTTGATTTTAATTTCATTAGGATTAGAGACCCCCTTTGATTTTTCTTCTTTTTCTCTGAGTTTTGTATATATTACTCTTCTTTTCTTGGGCTGGGGCGGGAAAAATTATTAAGAAAAAAAAAATTAAAAAAAAAAAAAATTTTTTTTAAAAAAAAATGAGATTTTGCAACACTGCCAACTAGCAGGCTAAAGCTACTTTATTTGAATTGGGGAGAAATGTATAACTACTCCTTCCAAGGACATTTTATGCTGATAAGATGGAGGCGAGAGCACAGAAAAATATTATTACAGGTGTTTTCCTGACTCTTATCAATATTCAACACTTGAGGCTTGGCTTTGAGCTGCTGGAGAAGAGAGTCATAATAAGAGCCTTGGTTAGATAATGACATTAAAGTTGCCAGTGTGTGCCTTCTCCCAGAGGCGAGTCCTCATAAGCCATACTACATATAGGTGACCATCATACGTCTACTCGCCAGCTCTTATATTGATAAATATTTTAATCTCTAAATGACTATCTTTATATTTGCTATTTATTATTAATCCTTTCTTCTTTGGTCTTTGCGGCCTCTTTACCTATTGGCATTTTTCTATTTTGGTATCATAATTGGCTATTCTATCAGATGGACTTGAAGGTCAAAAAAGAAATTGAAGTTTTCTTTGAAAGCATTAAAATGAAGAAAAAAGGTGAAAAAAGAAGAAGGTGTTAAATGAAAATAGACTGTGTGTTTTTGGATTGTTTTTAGGTGACTTTGAGATTTTTGGAAATTCTTATTTGGAATGCATTTAAAATCATGGTCGTTTTAAATTTTTTTTTTTTTAACAATGCATTTACGTATTGGATGAAACTGAAAATGGAATTTATAAAATAATGAACAAGAGAAACAAGAGGGAAGGATTCTTTTGGCTCTATTTTATCCGTTTCTTAGAAATGGCAATTTCTACATATTGAGAAAACATACAAGAACAAGGAAGATTGGGATGAAGAAAGAAACCATCCCTAATGAACAAGTAACTTTATTTGGGACAGAAAGGGCGAAAGGAGAGAAAGAGAATGCCAGAATTTAAAGCTAAAAAAAACAACCAAAAAAAAGGGGATAAACAGGTGAAAAGTGGACACAACATCAGGGAAAGCAACAGAAAAGAAAAATACACAAGAGCGTGAGATTAAGAGACAAGGTCGGTAAAAAGGGTAAGTGGCAGAAGCCAGGGAGGAAGAAAGGGAAGAGAAGCTACAAAGGTTTGAAACAAGATGTAAAGAAACAGAATTTATTAGAGATTAATGGGTAAACATAACAAATTGAAAAAAGAAGATTTCTGCAAAGGTTACATAAAGATTGTGTTGTTAGTATTTGTATTTGAATAATGTTACAAAATTGGAAAATATTATGATTATAAAATGGCACAAAATATTTAATGTAACTTAGCGAAATTCTTTTAAATAAAAATAATGAAATCAAATATTGAGAGAATTGAATTAAAGAAAAATGGGAAACATTGTCATGTATAATAATTTTTAAAACATAAGTGAAATAGGGGAAGTAACTAAGCAAAATCTTATTAAATGTTCCATAGAAGCGATGATATTTATTTAGAAAGGATTGTGTTAAAATGTTTAAGACTTAAATGAATACTAATTTTAAATTGATATAATTTTAATTGTATGGATTGTTGTTTTAATTATCATTATATATTTTTTTTTAAAAAAAAATTTTTTTCCTTTGTTTTAAAATTATTGAGTCTATCTTTATAATGTTACTACGCAGAATCTGAATGAAAAATGATGGTGTTTGTTTAAGCTTTAAAATAGGGGAAGGAATAATGTATGAATAAGGCAATTATACTCAACGGCGTCATTTACAGAAGAAATTTTGTGTTAATGAGAAAAGATAATTAGACAGCTGAAATAGGACAGACAAAAGGATATATAGTATAATGATTTAAATTTGAGATGAAATAAATATAACAGAATTTTAAGAGAGTGAAAAGAGGGAGAAAGCTATACTAGAAAATTGTAAAATAGGATAAGAAATGGAATGCTAATATTAAAAGTAAGCACGAACTTGAATTTATGTCTGTACAAAAAGATGTAAACTCGGGATCAAAACTTGCACGTTCCCAAAAAATATTTTATGTTTTTTATGTTTTGTGTTTTGTTTGTATATGTTTGTTTGTTAAAAATTAATAAAATTCTTTATAAAAAAAAAAAAAGATTTTTTTGTCATGTCTTCTGACTTCCAGTTAATGTAAAGCAAATAATCTGATCTTGCACAGTTTATCTCCTTCCCCAATGTAATCTAAAACATATGTGAAGAATATTAGCAATTGAAGAAACCCATACTGATATCATCATCTTTATTATTGTCTTGTCACAAGAAGTTTGCCTGAAAGGACACAACAGAAAATAAACTTTCAATATGATGTAGGGGATATCTTTTGGTCGATCAGCAATTAATTATTTCTGCAAAAAATCCCACGTTGCTGCACTGGTCGTCCTTGACTTATAACCACAACTATGATCCCTTGCTAAGCAAGCTGGTTAAGTGAGTTGTGCCCAATTTTATGACTTTTTTTTGTTGAGCAATTGTTCACAATTGTAAAGTGAATCACTGCAATTGTTAAATGAATTCATGTTAAATGAAAATATTATTAACCTAATCTAGTTTTCCCCATTTACTTTGCTTGTTGGAAGCCAGCTCGGAATGTCACAGATGATGCTCATGACCCTCAAGACATTGCAATCATCATAAATGCATGCCAGTTGCTAAGCACCCAAATTTCAATCACATGTTTGTAAGTGTGAGGATGCAACCATTGTAAGCGTGAGGATTGGTTATAGGTCACTTTTTTCAGTATTGTTTAACTCTGAGAGGTCACTAAACAAATGGTTATAAGTTGAGGACTACCTGCACATCACTCACACAAGACTATCAAGGGTCATTTCAGGGAAGCAAGCAATCTATCAAGATTATAGTTATTCATTTCTTTCTTTCCATCTAACTCAGAACTGTTCTTAAATATTAAGCATTCTAACCTTTCTAGGATTATTTAGATCAGGGCTGTCAAACTCATGGCTTGCAGGCCAGATGCATCATGTATTGGCCAAGCCCATGCCTGGTTTAGTAAAGAGGGGAAAAGTCCCAATATGCAACATGATGCTGCTGTGACGATGTGAGTTTGACATCCTTGATTTAGATCTTCAATTTAATGTTCCTTCCTTCAACATATCTTAAATGAAGCTTCTACTTGAAAACCTCTACTCCTTTTCCACCAGCTGGTTTTCTCAGACAGGGAACAGCTATATGACACTGCTAACTTCCCCTGACATTTGAAATAGCCAAAAGTAGCTTTTGCTCCAAGTGACCCCCGTGTCCAGAATTTTATTTATTTATTCATTTAAATTTCACACTTTGAAACCGCTCCTCTGCCTCAAAGAGGAGAGAATTCTCTTTCAATGCTTGTAGTCAGTGACCAGAAGCAAGGAAAAAGTCTTCTGCACACACACAGTACACCTGCAAGAGAGATGAAAAGAGGATCTGAGGTGTGAAATATGCCCTGATTAAGTGCATTACAGTTACTGTTGAGGACAAAGTGCCATGCTGAAGTGAATTAAAGCCAGTTCATACAGTCCTAGTACTTTACAAAGTATCTGCCAAGAGTGAGAAGTAGATGCCAATGAGTCTATTAAAGCAATGATAAAATTTATAATTTGGCAAGATCCGGCCTCTTTAGTCATTTAGATGCCCACTCTTGAGTATGCCTTGGATTCATCAGTATGCCTGAAATATAAAATTGCAGGTACGACTTGATGCTATTTCATACTTAAGTACGCTTGGTTATTCATTGCCTGAATAATTTCAGGACCAGACTTGTGCTTGCTGGTTACACTGGATTTTCACTGGTGGATAGTTGGACTGTTCTGTGTCCACACATAGGAAAAATATACACCTTAAAATAGGTTTTCTTTCCTATCCCAAGTTGTTATATGAAGAGTAAGAAAATAATTTACTTCCAAAATTGATGACAAATAATGATGTTAAAGGCTAGAATATGATTGCTAGGTGATAGATTGATTTGTTTACCATGAAATTTAATAGTGCCATGCCTTAAAATGTTTGACAGTGAAAAGGTCTGTTTTTACTCTGCTCAGGAAAAAAATGTATGATAACAAAATGCATGCCCGTGTAAGCAAATGTTAAATTGTATGATGTAGTGAGGAGTATGGATCTGAAAATTAATGTATTAAAGATAAAAGTTTGACAAGGAAAATGGAATGAATGATTATAAGTTGTACATTAATGCCAAAAAATAAGATCAAGAAGATAAATTTCTGCACCACAGTAGAATGTTTACTAAAGATAGCGAAATAAATGAAAAAAATGTAAGATGTTCAAATGCCAACAGCAGGATAGGGCACTGTTGTAAAGAGTGAATGTGAATTGAAAGAAGCTTAAACAACTATGTGTAAGAACATGCTTTTTGCTGCTTTATTACATGGAAGTGAAAGTTGGACGTGTCAGGAGAAATATAAAAATAAGTTAAATGCAGCAGTGAAAATCTTATATGAGTAAAATGGAAAGATATGCCAACTCCTACAGTGGAAGAAGAGATGGGAAAAATAGTAGAGTTAGTAAAGACAGCAAAGATAATTGTTTTAAATAAAAAAGAATTTATCCAGTTTTGTTTCCATATGGATGTTATTTCTGGACTTTATACTTGAAATAGAAGAGGAAAAATTGAAACTGAGTGGTTTTTGACGACTGGATTAACTCTGTAGCTATAGAAATGGCTTGTATTTAGTAGAAATGTGAAACAAAAATTTGAGGTTGTCACTGCATTAATCCTCTACTATACTGAAAAAAGTCAGAAGTCCCTGCTTTTCTTTTTCTTTTTACTTTGAACCTCTTTCTCTTTTGATTTTTGTTTTATTTTGTACTTCATATGATAACAAACTTCTCTCTCTCTCTCTCCCTCCCTCCCTCCTTCCCTCCCTCTCTCTCTCTCTGACATCTGGTAACCCTATGTTTGGGTTACCATGTATGAGTGCACAAATCTGAACAACTACTGGATATGCAGAAAACTCTGTTTGCTGCCATCTGGTGTTTAGATTTTTACAATCCCAAATCGGTACTGGGTACTAGCAAAATATTATACAGGTGTTTCACTGGATTGCTCTTTGATGAAATATATGTGAGGTCATTATATACCACAAAGGTACTTCCTTCTCTTTTTGTCTCATGGAAGAATCCACAAATCCATCACTAATGTATTCAATGCAACAACAGCAATATTCTGTCTAGGTAATAGGATTGAGTTACTTTATATAAACACAGATTCTTAATTGAACCAAGTAAAGAAAAACTATTTATGGATTCATTTGAAAGATGAAATGTTCATTTAGATACCCAGTTCTACTCAAAAGTTATCCTGCAACTTCAATAAAAATTATTCTGAAGGAAATGTATTTTGAATTTCAGCTTTTATGATATTACATGCACATGGCTTCAAAAATAAAACATTCTGAGTATAACAGGTCTCACTTTCTAATTAAGCTTAATGGTGGAAATCTTTGCATAATACTAAAAAAAAAGCTGCCTTTGAATTTAGATGAGTTTATTTTCAGTAAGTTAATATAGTGTGGCAATCCTACTTGGGATGAACATCCCACCGGACTGAGTATACAACCACCACAGAGGCCAGGTGTCAAGAGGCAGCAGACTGCTCTACTAGCTTTCAGCAAATCATAAATCAAGGAGTCACCCTTGGTTAATACACAAGGAGAGGCCATTCACATAGTTCAAGCCAAATCAACATAGAGGTCATGGTGGAAACTGAATTCAGAGCAAGGAGATTATTGGGATACAACAGAAAATTAGAGACAGAACATGAGACTAAGAGAATAGCATCATTACTAAGGTTCAAAGAGCAAGACAGAAACAGATCGAGGATTCAGGAATCGATGTAATCTGAAGCAGGTGAGAAGCCAAGAGGAAGTTCTTCCAGTGCTAAGCACCAATTGAATAAAGCCTTAAATAGATACGTTCTCAGGGCCCACCAGGGCACAGTGGCAGCCTATTAGAACAAATTATATGATCTGACACTGCAAGGGCACACAGTACTTATGAGCATTGCCATTTGTACTGAAAGCTTTTGCCTCATAAATTTACTGCCTCCTTTTTCTTTCTTGCTCTCTCCCAAAATGATGTTCTGGTAAACTAGTCAGTCTACCATCTCATTTAATGTCTGAGGGGAAACTGGGTTTGGAATAAGGAGCTTAGAAATGATTAAGCTTGACTTCTCTGCATCAACTGGTAACAAAAACCTCACTCTGTCTGCCTTGCAAGAAAATTCTCCCTGTTCCTTTTCAAAGGGGAATCTTATACCCAAAGAGTATCTTTCTTGAGTATTTTTGTGAGCCATACATCCAATTTACTGTTGGTCCCTTGAACTAGTGTGCTATTCTCAAAATGGGTAAGACATCCCACAGTTAATACCGAAGTGGGATTCAGTTGACCACCCACTATTTATTCTTTCGCCCGGATCAAATTCTGTTTCCTTTACTTAACATAAAATGGCCTTGGGGATGAAAGGTTGATTAGTTAGAACACATAAATTCTTTTATGTGTGGAAAATGGAAAACATAAATAAATGCTGAATGAAAATACAATCTGTAGCTCAAAGAAGAGGAACTTGTTTCTTTTTTTAAAAAAAAATATTGTTTCTTGTTTTTAAAAAAAAAAACAAATCAAACAAAAACGTTCAGAGTTTTTTCAGCTGAGCAGTTCTGATCTTACAGTTAAAATGCTTGCGGGTAAAACATTTCCATAAATATATTTCATAAGTGTTACAGTTAATGTTTGAAGAGTTTGTCTTGGAGTTTTCAAGATGAATATGCAGGTCAACATAACCCCTGCAAGGGTCATTTTATTGTATAAATTTTGATTTGCAACAGCTTTCAGGAAAAAAAAACATAAATAAATGTTGCTTATGTCCTGGAATTCCAAAAAATGTGCACAAATTCAAACCAATAGATAGGCATAAAAGTAAAAACTGATATGAATCTACCTGAAATTTGTTTTTTATGCTACTTTCATGTTCTTTGCTGCATTTGTTTAGCTTCTTAAGCCCGCATTTTAATGAGAGTGCCAGACTTGATTGCCGACAGGCAATTTAACAAATATTCAAAATTACAATAGACTCCTGCCAAAAAGCTACATTTGACTCCATTTCAAAGTTATGACAGCTGTGATGGGCCTCCATCATTCACCCTTATGATCCACCATTGATCGCTGTAGCATCTTCTCACCTCTTTCCCCATCCCACCCTGCCCAAACTCTGCAGTTCTTGGGCCTCTCCCCCACATGCTCATCACATCCACACTTACCTTTTGAAGCTCTCCCAATTTTATGTTATGGAAAGAGAGCAGACAATGTGTCCCTGAGCCATGTGGCAATGATCTAAATGCAGTTGCCATTTTGTCCCATTCATTTGTGTGTGGGGACAAAATGGTGGTCACCAAACAAACTGCTTCATCTTGCAGACTTAGAGAGGTCTGCAAAGTGCTGCAGAAATTTCTAAATGTGGAGATCTCCCTAAGGCAGCAAAATGAAGCAGTTTATCCCAGAGCCATGTGGTGTCAATCTGAATATGGCAACCATTTTATGGTGGCTCTTTTTAGAGTCATGTCATATAGCCATGCAAAAAGGAAGAAGATAAATGAGGGAAAGGGAATTTGCCTAGTTGGGGTGGGGGGGAGGAAATCAGGCCTAAGGCCTACAGGACCCAGTGGGAGTGGGAAAAGGCCTGTTGGGATTCAAGATGGGGAAGTGGAGCATGGGGTATTTCAGGGATCGGGGAGGCCTTGGGACTGAGGGTTGCAAAGGTTAGACTTTATACTGTTGCCTGGCTAACTAACGTATATTGCATTTTAAATTTACTTTTTGAAATGTATTGCTAATAATTTGCTATAAGCTTTAACCTTTAAGAGAAGCTTCCCTTTCAGAAACTAGGACTGGCAGGAAAGCATTCAATACATTATAGATAACCATTTCATTTTCAACTGTTTTAAAACCTCCATTAACAAAGCTAATACTCATGCTCCTAACCATTCTGATGTTTTTCCTTTCCAATTTTTCTTCATTCTTGTGATGTAATGCTTAGGTAGTCAGGTTCCAAGTACTTAAAAAGGCAATTCTCATTTGCCTCCCCTCATATCCAAGGGAGATAATAGTTCAAGTTTTCTGGACAGTACCAGGTTTCCCATTCCTATCCAGGAGTTTCCACTTTCTTTCTTTTTTTTATTTAACTAAATATTTAGTATTTGCTTTCACTTTCATTTTCTAGAGGTAAAGTTATGGATTCAGTGTGTGGGAAACATTCTCACTGTGTCCCAAATGCCAAACTGTAAAGGTAGCTCAACAAGTTGCTTTCTCACAATGTAGGCAATATCTTGTTTGTGAAGTTATATGAGATCACAACTGTATTAATAAAATTTGCAAACAAAATGAGAATCTTCATATAAAAAGGAAACTCAACTATTGATATTCCCAGTTTTTTTCTCCAAATTTGTTATCAGAACAGAAGTCTTCTTAGTACCTTAATCCCACAATTTATCTGCTTTTAAAGTAAGGATCAGCAACCAGAGTTTTATAAACATCCACCAAGATGTCTGCACTCAATTTGGATGCCAAAAATAAATGCTGAAAGCAAAAAATGTAAAATAAACCTGGTGAGCTACAAAGCAGAATGCCAGTCTCCTTCATCATTCTTTCCATGAATGCTTCTATAGACTACAGGAGCAAAATAACAGGTGGATGATGACATCTAAGTGCTTTATCCAAAAGCTAACTCCTGCTCTCCTGCCCCAAGAAGGCAAAGGAGAAGACATTCTGAGCAAAGAAGGATAGACTTGGATCTGTGCTGTTGATAAACATAATTTTAAATGTCTAAGAGACAACTGTGACTAGCTGAGTCATCCTTTTAGAACCTTTTCCTTACCAGGATCCTCAGCACATTCAACAAGGATGAAGCTCTCAAAGTGATAACTTCACTTGAAAAACTGGGCATACACTCAGAGATAAACCTTGTTGAGTGATACTATATAGCACATTCAAATGACATCATAGAAAAAGATTCATGACATTTTATATTATGTCATAAACTATTATGTAGCTGTGGACAAATGCTAAGTGTACACCATCATATATCCCAGAACAACTGTATAGGTGTGAATATGAAGTGTTGTAAGCTAAAAAAAATGAGAGAGATCCTGAGAGGTCTCGGTTTAGTTGTTTAGTTTAGTTTAGTTTAGTTTAGTTTAGTTTAGTTTAGTTTAGTTTAGTTTAGTTTAGTTTAGTTTAGTTTAGTTTAGTTTAGTTTAGTTTAGTTTAGTTTATTGTCATTGCATCTTGTACCACAAAATTAAATACCATCTGCAGTGTACATTATGACTATGAAAATAAACACAAACACACACCCTAGTCATGTATCATACAAAGTCTGTTGAATAAAAGAAGAAGAAAGGTAGATGTTACATTCAGGGAAGACTTTGAATCTTCCAGTGATAATTGAGCATCCAGAATGTCCTTAAACTGCTAAAGCAGGGGTGTCAAACTGCCAAATAAGTCACATGCAGGCCAAGCCCACCCAGCTGCAAAAGCAAAAAACATTATGATACATCACATGACATCAACATGATGTAGCGAGTTTGACATCTGTGTGGTAAAGATTTGGGGAAGGAGAAGGGACGGAGGAAAAGAAGGAGAGGGGGAGGGGGAAGGGGAGGGGGAAAGGGAGGGAGAGAGAGAGAGAGAGAATAACAAAACAAATAGAAGAAAATGGAAGGATGCTTAACTGGCTTCCTATCCCTTTAATGAGGAAGAGGGAGAGAAGATAAATTGAAAGAAAGTTCAGTGATCTATTTGATCCATCTAAGCATTAACAAAGATGTCATAGGATGATTCATGTCATAGATAAACTGATTATGTTCACACATGTTGAGGAAAAAGTCTAAGTTGCTACCTTTACACCACATGTTAAATTAGAATTGTGTCTTCTACAAGATAGTCCTCGACTTACGATCACAATTGAGAGCAGAATTTTCATTGCTAAGCAAGGCAAGTGTTAAGTGAATTGCCCCCAGTTTTACAGCCTTACATAGCTCTACAATTCCTTCACCCAAAACAAGTTCCAGGTTTGAATGTGTACTGTAGTATATGAGTGTTGTGACTGGTTGTGGCTGATGCAAGAATGGCAACTGCTCTTGAGCAGTGTTTCTCAACCACAATATTATTACCACTTCATCTCCTGGGTTTGAGGATTCTTGCTGAGGAACATGCTGTCTGGGAAATTCTGGGAGTTGAAACACACCCATCTTAACGATAGTATGTTTGATCCAACACTATCAATATAACCTTGTTCTATTCAACTGGCCTCTTTACCTCTTGACTGAGGTCTGTTGAACCTACCTCCAAAATGCAGACAGAGCCAGCAAGAGGAAATAGTCAGGACAAGGCTTACCACTGTGTTCATCCAATCATATCACGATTAACCTGTAGTTCACAAATTTTCATTTCTGTGTCCATCAAATGTACAATTTTCAAGCAGGGTATGGGGAATTGGAATAGGAAGAAGATTCTTCCTCCGTTCATAATATTTGGACTTGGAGATCTGATTAATACTAATTTGGGGAGATCGGTGTCTGCACTATTTTTTTTTTTACAAAATACAGATCGTTGAATGGTGGAAAGGGTTACTATTAAATGAGCGGATGGCCACCATTTTCAAAGGTGGTTGGACATCTTCATGGAGCATTGCTCCATCAACCATTAGCCATGAACCTTGATGGTTGTTCATTACCACTGATAATATAGAGAGCATTATCTGAATTCCAACTTAAGTCTATCCAACTACCAATTTTTTTTCCTATAGCAATATAAATGTCAAATGGGCTTTTCAATCCAATACATCTTGGCACTGATAGGAACTGAAGAGGAAAGGCCTCTCTCCTTTCTTCTGCTTGTGTTAATGCTTTCAGTTTTAGACAGTTTTTTGACATAATTTTAAGGCTTGAAAGATGGTGTGTAGAGCTCATTTTGAAATACTAACATGAATGGAGGCAAATTGAAATATTGAAACACTAACTTATTAGAATCATAGAATCATAGGACTGAAAGGGACCTTGGAGGTCCTTTAGTCCAGCCCTTGCCTAAGGCAGTAAATTTTATTGCATCCCAGACCAATTGACATCCAATCCTTTCTTGAAGTGATCCAGTTATGGAATATTCACAATTCCAGGAAGCAAACTGTTCCATTAACTATTCTCACTGTCAGAAATCCCTTCTTTCCAGGTTGGATCGCTCTTTAATGAGGTTCCATTCATTGCTTCTTGTCCTGCCCTCTAGTGCTTTGGAGAATAGGCTGTCCTCCTATTCCCTGTGACAACTGGAGTCATGCATCCAGAAGAATAACTACCAACTGCATCTTTTTGGGGATCGTGCCACCCATTCCAGCACACAAATGGCAAAAGAAATAGCTACTGCTCCCAATCAACATCAACTGTGACCAGCCTCAGAGGAATGGAACTAGCACAATACACTCACTCCCAACATTTGCAAGTCAGTCCAGAAGGATACCATGGCTGATGGTATTGAAAGCCTATGAGACATCAAGTAGAGCATGAATAGATGCGCTCTTTCTATTTCCCATCATAGGACATTCAAAAGAAACATTCAATGCTATTTCTATTCCATGGCCAGGTCTGAAACCCCAAAGGGGCCAAGATAATCTGTATCATCCAGGATGCTTTGACACTATGTGTGATCATCTTCTCAATAATCTTCACTAAAAAAGGAAGATTGGATACTGGATGAAATTTGTTCAATATGGGGGGAATATAGCAGTGGCTTCTTGAAGAGGTACAGTAGAAACCCATCCCCTCTTTAAGGTGTGGATGAATAACCCCTTTTCTCAAGAAAGAGTTTACCATTACAAGAATCTAACCACCCATCACCTCCTGAGCAGCTTTCGCTAGCTAGGAGGGTCATGAATTTAATAAGCAGGTGACCAAGCTTGCAGACATAAGGACCCTGTTTACTTCCTCAGGTCCAATAAGCTCAAATTGTTCCTAGATAACAATCCAAGGCATTTCTATAGAAGTTGTACCAATGTTGACATCTAACTGAGAGGAATCCAAAAGATTTTGCCTAACAGATCCTCTGCAAATTCCTCCATGTGGCCTTGAAGGTAGACCTCAGAATTTCCTCTACACCACTGTGTTGCCTGTCAGCTCTCAAGGAACACAGTAAGAGTGGAGAAGTACTGATACTTGACTTCCTTTACTGCCATGAGGTAGTTCCTAATAGTTTAATAGCTCTGACTTCAGTTGAATTTATTCCTTGTTACAATTCCACTCTAGATGTCTCTTAAGCTGTTTCTTCTCCTTCAGTGCTTTCATAGCCATGAAAAATGGTGGGATCCACAGGAGGAGAGTTGTTACATGAGCATGGTCCAGTACAAAGATTTAACCACCCTCTTATTCCAAGTGTAGCAGACCATCAAAAAAACCCCCCAACATCCTTTGGAATTCCTCAGTGTCCATCAGTTGTTGGCACTAATGAAATGTTCATAAAAATGTCATAAGGGATACTTTGTCTAAACTGATTGAATTTAAACCCTGTTGACATTGAGTCTCACTTATTCATTTGTAATTAAGTACAGCTAATTTAGTCTTTGAATCCAGCCTAGCAAATATTTGCAGTTGGCCTAGCTTTTGATGGTTATTACCAAAGCAGTTGAAAGGCAGGCATGCTTGGCACTAAATTTTGCTCATCAAATTGCATGTTCTGATTCATAAGGTTACTGTGTTTGTTAATCTCCTTCACAGTATTATTTCCAATCCCTTGGCTAGCAATCTGAAATCCTATCAAGCTTGTGCAGCTGTTGGCATTCCCATCTTAGAATCCTTTTGCCAAAGAAAAAGAAATGGCTCACTTAAAACTCTGTGAGAAATATTGATCAGTAAACCTCACTGAGGAAGTTGGATGTTGCTATCCATCACTAACATTGTTCAGCTCTTTTTTCCTACACAGAAAAGGAACGTGAAAGATAATTAACAAACTGGAGGACATTCTCATTAGTAAGTTGATGTCTCAGCACTATCCTGAAACTAATCAATATTGGTGTCTATAATTTCCTGAAATTCTTTATGAGCATCTAAAGTTTTTAAATGATGTAATATTGCCAGAGTTGCATTTCTTTCTCTTTGTCTATCAAAATAAGTCGAATGAGAAAAATAAATAAAATTCACCCAACTGTTGGGTGAAATATCTTTTATAATATGAACAATTTTACCTGTTGTAAAGGCTATGATAGTGGTGGCTAACCTTTTTGGGCTCCTATGCCAAAAATTGTGCATGCACTTGCATGCTCGCACTCACGTGCCAGCACCCAGAAGGCAATGCGTCCCCCCCCATGTCTCCTATGCATGCACGTGCAATCCCCACCACCTCACCCCCACCCCCACCACCCCTTTACCTGTACTGCACCCCTCACAGCTGATTTTTTGCTGGTTTGAGGTCTTTTTCAGACTCCCAAAGGCTTGAAGAAGGCTTCTGCAGGCTTCTACAAGCTTTGTAGGCTGAAATCTAGCCCCATTTCATCACTTCCTGTTTTCTGAAATGTTCTTCAGTTACTTTTGAGCACTTGCAAATTATATGTAGTAATACTATACAACATTTATCCCTAACACTAATGGTACCTGAGATTCAATGTCTGTTCTGTCTTCCTTCAGAATCATTTGAAGCATAACCACCACCATATTAGTCAAACCAGTTTTAACTGTTTTCTCAAATACAAGACTTTAATTTGACAATCACAAAGCATTTTATTTTGTGTATTAGATTTACTGTATACATTGGCTTTCATTCAGGAACACAAGGTAGCATAAATGCATGTCCTTCTTCTAGATTCCCAACAAATTTGTTGACAGAATCTCAACAAATCTGTTAGAAAGTTGGAATGAAAGAGAGTGACTGTCCCAAGATTATTCATTGATTCACATTAAAATTAGCATGAGGAAAACATATCTGTTAGTGGTACCAATGTAGATGATCGTTATTACCAGCTCATTCAAACAAGGCAGCACAGATCTCATATCAAAAGGATAATGCCCAAGAAATGCACCAGTACTGTCATTTCTGCAAACTGTAACTTCTGCAAGCAGAATATACTATTTAGACCATCACTTTGACAAGCTTTTAATCCATGCACCTTCTACTCTCTATTTGGCCTCTTGACTCCTTGCAAGTTGGAAGAATTTTTCTTTGTTGCTTGACATACCCTCTGCATCACAGTAAGGAATGTAAGCTATTCCTCCCCAGGTAAAACTATTTTAGCTATTCCCAGTTCTTTAGCTCTGCTATTTAATTGTTCCCTGGAAGAAATAGGGAGGATGGGGCAGAACCCAGAAAAAAGGTCTTAAGTCCTTCTTATATATATCTCTCTCTCTCCCTCCCTCCCTCCCTCCCTCCCTCCCTCTCTCTCTCTCTCTCTCTCTCTCATACACACACACACACACACAAATACACACCACAACAACCCTGTCCTACTAATGTTCTTGGAAAGCCATTTGTTTTAGGATAAAGGGCATGACAATCTTCTCTGGAATATGTATACATATATATTGCATCTATGTGATTACAAATGTCAATACGCCTTTGACAGTTCTCAGCCTGACAGTTTAGAGCCTATGCTGAAAACAGGCTCAAGTAATCGTACTGTCACTCATAAGTGATTGTTTTCCCATTTGGAGCTCTGAAGAAATTTTTAATACAATCAGCCTTCTGGCAGCTTTTTGTTAACAGAATAATTGATACATTCTCTAAGCATAAGAAACATTTCTCTAAACTTAGGAATTCTGGAGAATGGTATTGTAGATTAGTGGACCTATCTTACTGCAGAAGGAAGGTTTTATAGGGTTTAATTCAGAGGTGGTATTCAGCAAGTTCTGACAGTTCTGGAGAACCAGTAGTGGAAATTTTGAGTAGTTCAGCAAATACCACCTCTAACTGACCCCACCCCCATTGTTTCTCTGCCTCTTGAGTCCCAGATGATAGGCTGGGTCTTCTTTTCATGCCCTGTACAGGAGAACGGAGCTGGAAAGCAGGTTAGTGGGTTGGAGAGGGAATGGAATTTTGCAGTATCCTTCCCCTGGAGTGTGTGGGAGTGGAGATTTTGCTGTATCCTTCCCCTGGAGTGCATGGGAATAGAGATTTTGCTGTATCCTTCTCCTGGCATATGTGGGAATGGAGATTTTGCTGTATCCTTCCCCTGGAGTATGTGGGAATGGAGATTTTGCTGTATCTTTCCCCTGCCATGCCCACCAAGCCACACCCACCAAGCCACACCATGCCCATTAAGCCACACCCACAGAACCAGTAGTAAAAAAAATTTATTCCCATGGGTAACAAGGCAGAACTTAGTATATGATAGGAATATTTCTCTAAATTCAGAGTTATAAAGTATTCATTTTTTCGAAAAACATATATTTGACTGAAAATAATGTATTTAAGAATTTTCTAACTTGAATGCTAGCCATCAAGTTAAAATTTAGTCCAAACTTCGTTACACGTTTGCAATGTCGCTGATCATTAAAAAAATGGATTGTCACATTTTTCTGTCCTCTCCATGTTTAGAAGGCAGATCTGCAATGATGATCTATTCATTGAAATGTTCAGGGATACCACCCAGTAATTTTTTAATTATTGCATTTTTTTTTAAAAAAAGCAAGTTAAAACTTAAAAGATCAGCCCTTCTGAGCCTCTCATTTCAGCATGGCTGTTCATATGTTTTCAAAGAATGTCTTTTAGCTGGACATCAGTCAAAGCTATGGGTCACTGAGCATGTCAGTGAATGAGATTGTACTTAATACAGGTCAGATTTTTACTGTTAGAATGAAAAATGTAAAATGTAAGGTTGCTTTATAGTAAGTTCTAGCTTCAGCTATTCCATTTTTCTTTGCTGCTATGGATACAAAGTAAAATTTTAGGATACACACAAACCAATTTTATTAAGCAACAAATCTTGGCATCTAAATGGGTAAAGGTTTGTGTATCTGATATGTAAAATAATAAACAGAATAACTGCAGGATTAAAAAAAAAAAACCAAGCACCACATTATTGGGATTTTCAGGATTGGAGGATTATTGAGAAACTACAGTCAGCCTTTGACTTATGGTGGTAATTAAGCCTGGCATGAGGATCATAAGTCATGTTGGTTGTTAACCAACTAACCATGTCTGATTTTTTAATGACCTTGTTTGCAGCAGTCATTAAATGAACATTGCAATGGTTAAGTAAATCCATTTTAACCAATTGATGTCTTTTTGCCAGAAACTGGAAATAAAAGTCAGCTTTTGACAAAAAAATGTCATAATTTGTGGTCATGTGATAATAGGATGCTGTAAATGGCTATAAATGTGGGCCAGTTGCCAAATGCCTAAAATGTGATCACCTGTCTACAGGGGTATGGAGGCTGATCAGTGGAACTTCAAATGGGATGGTAAGTAGCTCTGGGGAATTACATCACAACTTTGAATGGCCTCTAAGCTACCAGTCATAAATTGAGGATACCTGTACTCAGAAGATTAAACTGCTGAATGTTTCTTAGTTTCTGTTTCTGTAGGAAAGCTCTGTTAGAGCAGATACTCTTTTCTCCATTTATAAAATTGGTGCACATACATTTGGGGGCTATGTATGTCTTTCTTATGATATGGCAATCTTAGAAATGTTCATTGCTCATCATAGCAAAGTGTGGCACTTTTCCCCTTCAAGAAACAAAGCAATTCCACCTTATGTTTATGAGTAAATACAATATGTTGGGTATACTGTACTGTTCAATGCTAGCAAAGTCTTCTTTATTAAAGTTCCAATCAATATCTCAAGAAAAGAATTGAAGATTTGGGAAAGGAAGCAAGTGAGGACAACTTTCCCTATATCATTTTGCTAAATGGTACCAGGAATCGTAAGTTCAATGGATAAAAATTTATCTTGGACACCTTCTTTTGGAAGCCTTCTTGTTCAGTAGGATGAAAGACAGACATTTCCTCCAACCTGAATCTTTTTCTATTCAGTATCCTAAACTATTTGGGCAGGGTTTGTAGTCTGATGTTCTCCATACCTGCTTTATTGAATTTCTTGTTATTCCCATCCACGATTTAGATGAGGGAATAGAAGGGGAACTTACCAAATTTGCAGATTGATACTAAAGCTGGCAAGATAAGCTAAACACCCAATAAGATAGGCTCAAGATCAGATGGATCTTGACAGACTAGAATACTGGGCCATATCTAAACAAAATGAAATTCAATGTAGAGAAAAGTAAAGTCCTTACTTTTCACTTAGTGAAAGTGAAGAAAGAAAGTTGCCTTAGTCCACTTAGGCAGAAAAACCAAAAGTTACAATATAGGACTGGGTATGAAACCAAGCTCAACAGCAGTAACTGTAGAGGGATCTGGAGTCTTAGTGGACAACCAGCTAATATATGAGCCAGCGTCGTGCAGCAAGCAGCCAACAAAGCTAATATGCAAATCCTAAATTGTATTAACAGAGGGATAGCAATCAAGATCAAGGGAAGATACTAATACCACTCTAATAAAGCGCTTAGTAAAAGACCACACCTAGAGTACTGCATCCAGTTCTGTCACCACACATTATAAAAAAGATGTTGAGACTGCGAGAAAAAGTGCAGAGAAGAGCAACTAGGTAATCTAAGGGAATGGAGGCTAAAACTACAACGAAGCGGTTGCAAGAACTGGGCATGGCTAATCTAGTGAAGAGAAGGAGCAGGGAGAAATGATAGTGGTCCTCCAATAATTTGAAGGGGCTGCACGGAGGAAAGGGGTCAAGCACTATTTTCTAAAGCACCTGTACGGCCAGAACAAAGGAATAATGGATGGAAAAACTGAACACAAGGAAGAGATTTAACCTGGAAATAAAGGAAGAATACTTTTCTGGCAGTGAGAACAAATCAACCAATAGAACAGCTTGGTGTGGAGGTTGGAACTAGATGAACCTTGCAAAAGGATCCCTTTCCACTCTGGATATCTGTTATCTGTTATTTCCATGGTGCATAAAGAATAGATGGGATTTGGCAGTCTAACATATTAAAAGGCCTCGTCACATCTTGGCCGACGGATGCAAAAACGTTTGTAAAAAGGACACAGCGGAACGAGAAAATGTTCATCCGTTGTTAATCACTCTCAAAAGGGCCCCGAATTTGATAAACAGAGCGGACAACAACGGAAAGGAATGATGAGGGAGGCATAGAGAGGAATGTAAACGATGCTCCACGAAGCTAAGCGGATGGAAGCGGATGGGAGCGGATGGCCACATTCCGTGGGGCTTCCGGGGGCACACGAAGCTGAGTGCAGCGAAGAAACGGATGCAGAGCGGGATGCCAGGGAGATGGAAGCGGATGCCAGAGCGGAAGCGCAGCGGTGCCCGAGCTAGCGGATGCAGAGTGGATGCCGGAGCGCAATGCAGAGCGTTCCTGTGCATGCGGGGAGGAATGCATTGCGTCAGCCCCACAGATAAAAGGAAGCAGCTCTAAAGCAGTGTCACCTTTCAGAGAAAGACCTGCTGCCCAGCACAGCTCCAGCCAGGCAGCCAGCCAACCACCATGGGAAGAAGAGGAAGGCCTGTGGCATCTGCTAGCATGCCTGGCAGAGGGACAGGGCCACCATCCACCCCCGTGGCGCTGACTCTTGCTCTTCTGCTGGGGCTTCTGCTGCTCGGGCTGACTCTTCTAGGTGCTGGAGCTTCTGCTGGCACTGCTCCTGGTTGCTGGGGCTTCTGCTGGCTTACCTCTGCTGGCGCTGCTCCTGGTCCTGCCTGGTGCTCCTGGTGCTTCCTGTCCTGCTGGTGCTGGCTGGTGCTCCTGTGCCCTGGTCCTGCTGGTCATGCTGGATATGACTGGTCCTGCTGGTGCTGCTGGTTGCTGCTGGTGCTGCTGGTGCTGCTGGTTGCTGGCTGACGTGCTGCTGGGTGCTGCTGGTACGCTGCTGGTGCTGCTGGTGCTGCTGGTCCGGCTTTTTGACTGCTACTGTTTGTTGTGTGTTGCTGGTGTGGTGGTGGTGATGGTGGTGTGGTGGAGCAGCCCTACAACCTCAAAGGCCCCTCTGATGAGGGCCCAGATGGCCCTGCCAGAGGGAGGAAGAGGGCATACGCGTGAGGAGAGTAGACAAATACTCCATTGATAGAGGGAACATGAGGAGAAGGTGCTGGATGAGGCTGGGGAGACAGAGTCATCTTTGGGAAGGAACACAGGCTTTATCGAGACACCACAAAAGGAAACAGGCCTGCTTTGGAGAGAGAAGGCGGAGAGCCTGGGCTGTACACGTTCAGAGGTGGCTCCATCGGGCTGGTGGAAAGCACATGCAACAACTGGTACGGGGAAGCTGCACCTCAGAAATCTGGCCAGGGGGATGAAGGCGGGCTTCGTCTCGGTGCCTTACAGCTGCGATCTCGGGGCTCTGAGATCGCAGCTGATATTTTCCCCCTTGTCGGTCCTAACGGGAACCTAAACCGTCCCGTAGAGACGGGGATTGTGAAGGGACAGTCCAGGATCCCAGAAGATATCGGCAAATCTCGATTTGATCCGGGAGAAAGCCCTTTTGCGGCGGTGGAAAGGCAGCCTCCAAGCTGCTGAAGTCGGGACAGCTCCGAAAAGAAAGTGGCTTGAGCGAATCGTGTGTCGGTTGGGTGAGAAACCTCTTTTGTATGTAAATTGGCTGGAGACCTGCAAAGGGATATCCTGAACAAAGAAGAAAACCTGTGAAGCTTTACTTTTGTTTGACTGGAATTGTTTAAGCGGCGTTTTTTAAGAGTGATGTAAATTGAGGCTTGATTCTTTCCTTACTACTATCTTTTTCTTCAGGAACTTAATGTGAATTTGTGTAGGTACCACCACAGATTGATTTTTTTCTTATATATTTTTCAATGCTTCTTTTGAATTTTTTTAATTTTTCATTAGGATAAGAGACCCCCTTGGATTTATTCTTATCTTTTTCTTCTGAGTTTTATTGTATACATTATTCTCTTCTTTCTGGCCTTGGGGGGGAAAAGTATTAAGAATTTTGCACAAAAAAGACTACACAACTCCTCGTCCCCTCCCTCCTCCAACAAAAAAATGCAACTAGAGGCTTGAAAGTTACTTTATGGTTGAACTGGGGAAGAAATGTATAACACTCACTCTTCTCAAGGACATTTTAATGTATAAGATGGGAGGAGAGCACAGAAAATATTATTACAGGTGTTTCTGGGACTCTATCAATATATTCACACTTGAGGCTTTGGCTTTGAGCTACTTGAGAAGAGAGTCATAATAAAGAGCCTTGGATAAATAAATAAAGTGCAGTGTGCAGTCCATATATACTTGTGAAATCTCTACTCGCACAGCGTTTTTGTATATTTTAACTCTAGTAATATGTTTTTATTTTGCTTTTATTTATCCTTTTTCTTCTTTGGTTTGGGTTTATATATGGTATTTTCTATTTTGGCATAATTGGCCTAATCTATTCAGATGGATGAAGGTCAAAAAGAATTTTGAAGTTTTTTTTGAAGGCATAAAATGAAAGAAAAGTGAAAAAAGAAGAAGGTGTTAATGAATAGACGTGTGTGTTTTTGGATTCTGTTTGGTGACTTTTGATAAGATTTTGTGAGAAATTTCTATGTAATTGAAATGGAAATTAATATTTCATTTGTGGTCGTCTGTTTGTTTTTTATTTGAACATCAGTGGGTGAGCTAGTTGTTAATCTTTTAATTGGATGATATCTGAATTATGGAATGGTTTAGTAATAATGTGAAACATAGATGATTTCTTACAGTATAGGTGGGTAAAGTGTATTTCTGTCATTGACTCTGCTATTGTGTGTCGTGTCTTAGTAGTTAATGGCTATAATATATAGGTTCTTGTAATCGTATTGATGATCATTACTGAGCACTCAGGTCATAGTTCAACATATAGTTAGTATTTTTATTTTAATAGAGTAATTACGCATCCTCTAATTTCATATCATATTAACTCTCCTAATATTTTATTCTAATATACAATTTTGTGCATTCCTTTGTCTATAAACGTGTATAAAAGTATTAATTCTCATATAATTTATATAGAAAATATTAAAAATATAATATCCAAGACACAAGAAAAATTTAAATATATATCTTATAATAATTATATCTACAATATTATATCAAATCAAAACTATACTTTAATAATCGAATAGGATTTCATAAACTAGATATGTCATTATATAAAGATGTGAGAGAGATAGTTTTAAAAACTTTGATGTATTTATTATTGAATAAATGTTCATTACAAATAACTTGTTAATTATATAATATTAAGATATTTTTAAGTGACTAATTTATATTTACATATAATAGCATGGATATTATAACTATTAGTATTGGGGATTTATATTATAGAGTATATATCATATAAAAACATCTCAATATAGAAATCATCTATCGATAAATAGATAATACTATGAGTCATAACTTGATATATAAATATGTTACTATACATATTGATAGAAAATTTAAATATACAAAGCGTGTGTGAGTTGTTGTTTCTGTCATCATTCTTAGGTTTCCTTTAGGTTTTCTTTAATGATCTTCGTTCATCTCCAGTGAATTTTTATCTTATCCAAAGTAAGGGTATTGTGCCATTCTAGTTAGTCTAGCAAATCTTTGTTTAACTACCAATGATCTTTTACTTGAACTCGTTCCTGTAGAGCCATGCTGTTCTTTTCAGTACATTTATAGGCTGTGCCATGATGGAATGTTTAATTGGAACGGGTGTTGCTTTTTCTTGCACTGGTAGGAATTTCAGTCATTAATATCCTTTCTTTTAACTTCCACTCCTAGCTTTTGATCTGGTATTATGTCCTCCCGTAGAGTCATTTTGTTTTTTAGCCAGGCTCTATGGGATCATAGGGCCCTTATGATACCAACTGGTCACCCGTCATTGCAAACCGTTTCAGGAAGAATGTGAATCCAGAGCCCTGGCTAAGGCCACACAAACCTAAACTATGGCTAAGTACATCGATACACATTGGGTGTCCATGGAATAAGAAACTAAAACAATTCCTAACAACCTAACAGCACAAACCCAAATCAAGTTCACCATGGAAACCGGGAAAAAACAACAACTACCATCTTTACACGACAAAAGAACAGATGGCAACTGGACACACCATATACCAGAAGAACACACCAACCACACCTCCACGCCCAATCCCACACACCCAACACAAGATAATTCCGTGGCTAAAACACTTAATTTCCAGAACCAAACGCCTGCAGACAAGACACAATTAAAGATGAAACTATCACCTGACTAAAGTATGATAGCCCAACGGCTCCCAAAACAAATCACCAGCTTCCACAAACACACCAAAACCAAACAGAACTAGAAGTAACAACAGACCTATGGAACAGCGGGCCTGCCCTCATAAGAGGTACTACGATAAAATGTCAGTAAATACTACACAGCTCCCCATCAAGACTGCGTTCAAAACAGACAAAAAAATACACCATCCTTAAACCCCAAAGAGAAATTTGACCCTGGAAAAACTCAAGCATTACGAAGTCCCTGTGCATTCAGTCGCCACAGACCAGGGACGACCAATAGAAGAAAGTACCCGCTGTGAACACAAAAGCAGAAAAAAAGCGGAACACACCGCGCCAGCCAACACAGGAACCACAGGACAACAGTCAACGTCAAGGCACCAAAAGCCGACCACAGAAAACCCCAACCACAAGCACAGAGAACCAGAAGAGAAAAAACCGGAGCATGGAAGAAAAGAGGAGTGCACAACGACAGAGGGGAACGGCACGCGCAAGAGAAAGGCCACCACACCGCAACACCGCACAATAAGCGCCCTCGGAGACCGCCGCTCAACACCCCCCACCAGGCACCCGAACCGACTCTAAAAACACCAGCGGCACACGAACCAAAGCGCACTGGAAACCGCCAGAAAAGAGCCCCAAGCAAACCACACACAGAGAAACCGAAACCCAATAGCAAACAAAACCAACAAGAAAACAGATCCCAAACGCCCCAACCCAACAGCAACCGCAGGTGGACCGCTCGGCCTCCATACAGAAGCCTGATGATGCAGCTGAGATCTGCTGAAAACGTTGCTACAACTTTTAAAAGCACTACAGTGACGTGATAATACCCGAAGGAAGATGAAAAGCACAGATGTTTAAGTGACCCGGCGAAAAACTTTAAAAAAAAAACACACACACACACATAAGTGTGGTGTGTGGTCTGAGGTCGTGCGTATTTGTATGTGATCTTTGGTTATCTCAGTCCCCGATAGAAGAAGTATCTAGAACTTGCAGAGGCTCAGGCCACACCGCAGCTGCCACCCCCAATAAACGCGGCGTCCTTGTACTCACTGAGCGACGACACGCACCACCACAGCTCAGTGACACAATACTATCCCCCAACACCCAGACAAAGAACACGGCACTAAAGCGAAAACACCAAAACAAAACTAATGCCTCACACCGCACGCAACAACAACCCAGCGCACCACCCCGCCAGCCCCAGCCACAAGCCACAAACCCAGCATATCAATGATTTACAAAATGGACAAAATTTAATGTACACTCTACGCAATTTCTTTTTTTATAAAAATAAATGAAATCCACAATACCTCGAGAGAAATTGAATTAAAGAAAAACTGGGAACATTGTCATTTGAATATAATATTTTTAAAAAACAATAAGTGAGTAATAGGGGGAAGTAACTAAAGCAAATCATATAAATGTTCCCATAGAAGCCATGATATTTAATTTAGAAAGGATTGTGTAAGATGTGTTAGGACTTAATATGATTATTAATTTTAATGAATATAATTCTAATTGCTATGGATTGTTGTTTTAATTAATATTATATTCATTTAAAAAAAAACTTTTTTTCCCTTGTTTTTAAAATATTGAGTCTATCTTTAGAATGTAATACGCAGAAATCTAAGCCAATAAATTATGTGTATTGTTAAGCTTAAAAACTGCGGGAAGGATAAGTATATAGATAGGGCATTATTACTCCAATCGGTCATTACAGAAGACACTTTGTGTTAATGAGAAAAGAAATAGGCACCAGCTGAAACAGGACAAAGGATATAACGTATAATTGATTTTAAATTGAGATGAAATAAATATAATAGAATTAAGAGAGTGAAAAAGAGGGAGAAGCTATATAGAAAATGTAAAATAGTGAAGTAAGAAATGGAATGCTATATAAAAGTAAGCATGAACGTTGAATTTATGTCTGCTACAACAAAAATGTAACATCGGGACTCACAACTGACTGTCAAAAAAAGATTTTTAGTTTTTATGTTTTGTGTTTGCTTTGCTATATGTTCTGTTTGTTAAAAAGATTAACAAAGAATTCTTTATAAAAAAAAAGAAAGAAATCTTGGCCAGGCCACGGTTCAAGCTGATGGACCGAGAGTACCTACTTTGATGGCCAAGTCAGCTTTTGGAGGTGGAGAGTCCAGCACCAAGGAGAAGCCCCACTGACAACCCTCTCTCTCAGCGCAGCCCGCCAGGAGAGCCAGTTCCTCTTCTGGCCAAAGAGTCAGCTCCTGTGTCCAGGCAGGTATCTGTGGAGCGTGCCATAGAGAGATCCCCCCGACATGCTGCACTCCCATGGCGGAGCGCAGGAGACCCTCTGACAGCAGTGGGACGCAAAAGGAGAGGCACTTCCACCAGAGCACCAACCGCAATTCCACCCCCAGCTCCCACATCCACAGAAGAGCAGGCAGAGAGCCAGACCGGAGGGGCGACGTCGCGTAGCCTGCGTGGCACGATTGTCCGCTGGGATCATGGACCCCATGTCACGCTATCGCAGCGTAGATCTCTCGTCTGCTCCAGCTGGTACACACCGACGTCCCACCTCCAACCACAAGCCCTTCATAACGTCATCAGCAGACCCTCATGAACATGTCCGAATTCACAGTACCAGGCGGATCAGGACAGGATCACCGGGTCTTCTTCACAACCTCCCAGACCCAGCTGAACCTGCGCCCACCCAGTCAAGTCTGCTCCTCCACCCCAGGTGATGTTCACTGCCCTTCCAAGGGCTTTCCACAGGCCCTCACCTACCAAGGCTATGGCTACCAGGACGCTCCAGACAGCACAGGCACAGTACATCGAACGCCACGGTGCCACCAATGCCACTTATTGCCACTGATGCCACCGATGCCAAGATGCCAGCCACGGCCATGCCATCAGCAATGACAATGCACCATGCCACAGATGTCACCCAATGCACAGAGATGCCACCCATGGCCACAGTCCACCCACGCCACACCTCGCTCACCAGCCCTTTCCCAGTCCAGCCACAGGTTCTTGAATGCCACCGATGCCACTGATGCCCACCCACGCCACCTGTGCCACCCACGCCACAGATGCCACCATCGCAACACATGCCACCCCTGCCTCACCTTCGCTCAGCTGCAGACCAGACAGCCCCACTACCACTCCACCTCCTCCATCACCACAGCCTAGCCAGCCTCAGAAACATCTGTAATAGGAATTTTGAGGCTGACACCTCATGTCCTGGAGGAAGGGCTCTCAACATCACAGGACTGAACCAGCTCTCTGAGAGCTTTTCTGCACACACCATCTACCAGAACTATCGCCAAAACCGAACACTTCAAACAACAGATAATTAAGAAAGCCATAGAGATAGAAAAACGCCCACACAAGCATGGAATAAACGAGATGATACCTCCCGCCTACCAACCATTTGGAAACCTGCCCTCATTAATAAACGTACTACCTAACAATGAAGAATGACACCGGACCCACACCCACGAGTGCCACATAAGATGCTTACCACCACTTTCCACGCATAGAAAAAAGACTCACACCCACCATGAAGCATGTGGCATGACCATTGAACACGAAGCCAAACTATAAGGATCACAGCTCACCAGCTCAAAATCCCCAGCAACTAAGGACTAACCTGAGCACAAACCAAGCCCCCAACCTAAACAGAACACCACCCCAGCCAATCAGAACACAGCCAAACCCACCTACCCAATCAGGAAACAGCCAAAACCCCCAACCCATGAGGACACAACCCCCAGCCAATCAGAATACAGTCAAGCACCCCACCCAATTCAAGTCACACCCCACCAGCAGTTAAAAGGAAGAAGGCAGCTGCAAAGCCACATACTCTGAGAAGCAACCAGAGCTGAAGAAACAAGCCGGTGA
This sequence comes from Laticauda laticaudata, assembly GCA_004320025.1. Lineage (NCBI taxonomy): Eukaryota > Metazoa > Chordata > Lepidosauria > Squamata > Elapidae > Laticauda > Laticauda laticaudata. The sequence continues at coordinate 46,062 of BHFT01010985.1, forward strand.
GGATGATGAATGAGACTTTCGATCGAAACGTTGCCGTAGATACTTCCAATTCTATGCGGGAGAAAACCGAAAACCAAAATCCACATACAAATACCCACGAAAACTAGAAAACACCACACACACACACATATATGGTGTGATATGTGTGGTGTGTTTTTTATTTAGTTTTTTCGCGGGGTACTACATCTGTGCTGTTCATCTCCTTCGGGTAATTATCCCACGTCATTTAGTGCTTTTAAAGGTTTGTATGCAAACGTTTCAGGGCAGAATCTCAGCTTGCATGCATCAGCTTCTGTATGGAGTTTGTACGTGGGTCAGGGTCTCACAGCCGTTTGGTTTTAAAATTTGAGGATAGCCTATCCTGATTGGTTGGGAGTCTTGGTCTGTGTTTATTGACTTGGATTTTGTTTGATTGTGTTGCCCGGTTTTCTTCTGTCTGTTTGTGGGTTTGATTGGCTTGGCAACCCTCTGTCTCTGTATTGGGAGCTTTCAGTTTGCAGCTTGGGCTTCGTGTGAAAGGATGCTGTTATCCATTAGGAAGCTAGGTTTCATCCTGGTGCCTGGTGGGGGGGTTTTGAGCTGGAGGATCAGAGAGGGAGTCTGTTTGTGGCCCAAGGTGTTTGCCTGGTTGTGGGTGTGGAGATCTTTTCTATTTGAGAGTGGCAGGCTTCCAAATGATTTATAGCGGTGGAATTCATTCTCTTCTATTTCATGATTTCAGGTCTTTTTTCAATCTCTATGGCTTCTTCTGATGATCTGGTTGGGGTTTTCATAGTGGGCTAGGACTTTGGTGCCATTGAAGTTGATGTGTGAACCTGTGGCTTTCATGTGTTGGACTAGTGAGGAGGTGTGTTCAGCTTTTTTACTGCATTTTTGGTTCTCAGGCGGGTACTTATTCTTCTATTGGTCTTTCCAATGTATGTGGCCGGGCATGATGCACAGGGAACTTCGTATATGCCCTTGGTTTTCCAGGTCCAAATTTTCTCTTTTGGGGTTTTTAAGGAATGGCTTGCTATATTTTTTGTTCGTTTTGAACGTCAGTCTTTGATGTGATAGCCTGGTGTAGTATCTTACTGATTTTATCTGTTAGTACCTCTTATGTGGTGCAGGACAGCTTTTCCATAGGTCTGTTAATCTTCTAGTTCTCTGTTTTGTCTTGGTGTGTTTTTGTGGATCAAGTGGTATTTTGTTTTTGTGGAAGCCGTTGGCTATTCAATACTTTAGTTCAGGGTGCATAGTTCAGTTCTTTATATGTGTCTTGTCTGCCAGGCGTTTTGGTTTCTGGAAAAACTTAGTGTTTAAGCCACGGGAATTTATCTGTGCTGGGTGGTGGTGGGATTGGGCGTTGCAGTAGTGGTTGGGTGTGTGTTTTCTCTGGTTATATGCGTGTGTCCAGTGTGCCATCTGTTCTTTGTAAGATTAGTACACTAGGAATTGGTAGTTGTTTGTTATTTTCCCGTTTCCATGGTGAACTTTGATTTTGGGGTTTGTGCTGTTAGGTGTGTTAGGAAATTGGTTTAGCGTTTTCGTTTTCCAATTGGGACTTAAATCACAAATGTGTCATCGATGTATCTTAGCCATAGTTTTAGGTTTGTGGTGGCAATTAGCCAGGGCTTGGATTCAAATTTTCCCCTGAACAGGTTGTGCAATGACGGGTGACAGTGGTGATCCCATAGAGGCCCTATTGATTCCCATAGAGCCTGGCCTAAAAAAACAAATATCTGACCTCTACGGGGAGGAAATAAATAGCCAGATAGCAAAAGCTATGAGGAGCTGAAGTTAAAAGAAGCAGGATATTATATGACCTGAAATTCCTACCACAGCTAGCAGAGACAACAATTGCAAACACCAACCTGCTTCAAATTAAACATTTCATCACGCACAGCAGCTACTAAATGTATCCTGAAAAGAACAGAAATGGCTCTACTCAGGAACGAAGTTCACAGTAAAAGGATTCCAATTGGGTTCAGTTAAACAAAGATTTGCTACACTACACCCTAGAATTGAGCAAGCAAAAATCCCACACCCTCTACTTTGGATAAGATGAAAAAAAACTTACAACTTGGAGAGCTTGAAAACTGAAACCACTTACAAAAAGAAAAAACTCTTAAAGAGAAACTAAAGAAATTAGAACATGACAAGAAAACCCACAACAACTCACAACAACACCTGAAAACAATTTTATATTAACATATGTCCAACAGAGAACTCACCAAAAACAGAAAACAGATTGTCCTACCAAAAGGATTCAATCATGCCATGCACTCCCAAAAAATCCCCACAGAATCCATTCATATGTGCAGTAGATCCAGCCTACAAATTAAATACAGATGAAGCTGACAGAATAAGGACACCAGGTTACCAATCTTATGCAAATGAAACCACGAAAAGTAACTTGCAAAAGATAAATTCAGAGCGCTACAAACCCTGGAAAAAGTTAAACAGCATTAATAATACTCCCAGCAAGACCAAAGCGGAATGCCACAGTAGTAATGGATGAAAAGACTACAAAACAAAATGACAGACCTATCAAGGACTCCACATACAAACCTTAAACACAGACCCAACCACATATATTGGAAAAATTAACCAGAAGAAAATTATAACCAGCCACATAAAAGCAAAGAAATCCAACAGACGATCATTCCCAAGAGAAAAAATCTTCTAGATGCCCCAAATTATACGGCCTTCCCAAAATACACAAAGAAGCGCATACCTCTCAGACCCATAGTCCAGCTCCAAAGGTTGCTTTTAAAGCCACTACCAAGTGTTACGTGGGATAATACCCGAAGGAAGCTGAACAGACACACACACACACACAATATATATATGTGTGTGTGTGTGTGTCTGTGCGTGGTCTGTGTTTATTGTCTGTGTTTATTGGTTCACAGACCAAGGACTCCCAACCAATCAGGATGTAGGAAAAAAAACACCTGCCACAATAATAGGCTAGCCTTCAAATTTAAAACCAACGGCTGTGGAGAACCCTTGACCCACATGCAACTCATAACGAAGCCCATGATGATGGCAGATGAGAGTCTGCTGAAACATTGGTACAACTTTAAAAGCACTTACAATTGACGTGGGGATAATACCCAAAGGAAGTCTGAACAGCGCACATGTAGTACCCACGAAAACTTTTTAAAAAAAACACAAAATATATATAATATATATATAATATATATATATATATATATTATATATATAATAATTATATTATATATATTTGCAGTAGTTGATGATTTTACAGGACATAATTTTACATTTACCCAGTAATTATAATTCATGAAATGTCGTTTTACCTCCAGTACTGCTGCTTTCAACACAGTAGCTGCTTTTAACAGAGTAGCTGCTTTCAACACAGCAGCTACTTTCTACAAAGTAGCTGCTCTCTACACATGTGTGACTGGTTCACATAAGTACCTTATAATGCCAACCCTGTCACATACACCTGTATTTGTACAGGGTGTATGTGATGGGCTTGGCGCGATGATGTCATCATTTCAGGTACTCGTATGTGGGCATATCTGCATATGGACGGACCCGCCTGGACATGGAGAGAGGAGCAGTGTCTCAGTTCCTAAGACCATCAAAAATATGTGTTTTCCAATGGTCCTAGGTGACCCCTGTGAAAGGGTCATTCAACCCCCCCAAGGGGTCATCGCCCACAGGTTGAGAACCACTGGTCTAAACTATTAGCAGTCAAGGAAAATGAGCAAGAATTAAGTGAGCATTTAAGGTGGGCTGGATTTAGATCTCTTGCCAGTGCTCAGAGTCTCATGATTTATGATGCATTTGACTCCTCCTTTGGGTTCAGCCAGGTCATCTCCTACATGACCTTGAGAAAAATATGCAAGAACCATTACATAAGTAAAGAGGACCGAAACATTTTTTCAGGATTGAGGTGCAAGGTAGAGTTCAGAAATGAACCAAGAAGGCTCCTTTCTGATTATCAGGTATAAGGAGGAGGGCAGGTAGAAGAATCAAGCAATCAGATTTTGAGAATCTTGCCTAACCCAAAAGTTCTAGTTTTTTTCTGTGAAGATGGTTTTCTTGTGTTGTTTATGGTGCTGACATACTATTTGATTTATTGTAAGAAACTATTGCATCACAGCATGCTGAATCATGAAGCCAAGTTGAAAATGACAATATTATTCTTAATATGAAAAAGATGTTCCTGCATAGGAGATTCAGATATAATTCTTTGTCTTTGTATGTGAAGGTAAATTCAGTTCCATGGAATTTTAAACAACAAAATTAAACAAATTTGTTATGATGCCTCAAACTAATATTTTCTGGGTTCTTTAAAAAAAAAACAGTTTGGAGAAAGATTACAGAACAATGAATTAGTCATAGGTATCCACTGAGAATGGTGAACAGTGATCTGTGACAAATTCTGCTGCAGATATTAATTAAAGTCAATCTCTGAAGGGCTGCAGAAACTTTATTTAAAGCAAAATAAGAGTGACATCTGGAACTGTTTGTAAAAGAGCAGAAAAAGTGACAGAATGGGGACATAAAATATAACATTGCAGAGAACAGTTCCACACACATTTTGGACTTGTTTAAAAGGTTGTAGAGTACCTGAAAAAATGGGTTGTTTTCCTCCTCTCTAGCTTAAAGAAAGAATGTTAATAATTTGGTGCCATCTGATAGGAAAATCACATTTTTATTTAATAAACAGGACTGTATCTATGTGTATCTTTTTGTGGTATTTTTGCCCAACAAATATTATTCAAACCTATATTCCCTGAAATTTCTATTTGTATTTGCATTAAATTACCCTTAGGTAAACAAACTTTCCTTAGAAAACAAAATATTGCCAAAGCAACTTAGAGAAAGTGAATTAGGTTTAAAATAATTCTAATTATTAGTGATTAACAGAAGTTAGGTATTTTTCACAACTCTTGAGAATTTCCTCCATCTCTGCTTGCTTAATGCATGCCTAGATCTTTTATCAAATCAATATGAAAAGGCAAAAAGAAGGCAAAGTATGCATATGCATAGCTGTGCCCATCTCAATCCCAAAACTACTTGTTAGAAACATCCAAAATATAAAATAAGTGAATGTCAAGGCTATGAAGGAAATTTCAAGAAAGATTTTGAATGTTAAATTTGAAGAAACAGCCAGGTTCAAGATACCTTTTGGACAGTTAAATAATAATAACAATAAGACACATTCCACTGTTCATTATTAACTGTATTCAGCCCACTGTTCACCTGGTAATTTTAAAGTGTAAAAAAGATGCAGTGGCTTATTTTGAAAAGTTCACTTGGAGATTCAGCAGAAACCAGTAGTAGCCCCAAATGCAAATAATAGCACAAAGAAAAGAGAAAGGAAAATAAAAACTCCTGGCCATAGAAACATTGCATTTCTGAAGTCCATTTAAAGATTGCTCTAGCTTGCAACACAAAATATGACAAAAGAGAAAATGCATGGAATGTAATTAAAGTAACATTACTTAATTTGATTTCATTGATGTCACAGTTAAATGGCCTGACTCATTTCTTTCTCTTGCAATTTTTGTTCTGTAACCTTCAGCAAGGAAATAGCTTTTGTCTCAAAGAATCCCAAAGTAAATTGAGAGTATTTTTTAGAATACAAAAATAAAAAATACTTCAAGGAAAAAATCAAAGGACACCACTACTGCAGTCTGGGTTTGAATTCCCTGGATTATCTTTTCCAAGTGGTCTATGATTTCAAAATTGTCTTATAACCCAGAAGGTGAAATGGTACATAATCATATGAATCAACATTATGGGAATAATACTCATGGAAGGTTTTGAAGATTCTCATATGTTCTTCTTGAGGAGAGTAGCTGTGCCGCTCTTCTCCCCACACACATAGAGTTATGGTTAAATACTGGTTTGATACAGGATGTCTAGGCAACTGATATTCAGTTTGATAAGTGCTGGTAGGGTTCATGAAGGAAATTAACAATGGATAAAATTAATATTTTCCATGTGTGGGCAACACCACCTTCTCACAACTAGTGCTTAACTCAAAGTCAGGTTAAAGGAACACACTCTGAAAGAAACAGAAAACAGAGAAAGTCACTAGCATTATTTCTTCTGCTCATATTAGAGGAGTTCCAGAGATCCATGCCATAAGTTAATCAAAAGGACTCTAGTCTACATTAAAAAAAAGTAAACCATAATGAAGATATATACTGGTTTGTGTTCCCCAGTTAGAACTATATCCTGTACCTTCCCAGGTGGCATTCTTGGAGATATTTTCTGTTGTGTATGGAACTTGGTAGGTTCCAAGTGCCTTAATCTGATTGGCCGAGAAGGCTGTTCTCGGATTGGCTATTTAAGGAACCAATCCAATTGGCCTACCTGACGGTGGGAACACTCAAAGAACTGTCATTGGCCACAAGCTGCGAGCAAGCCGTTATAAGAAGGGCTGCCACGGCTTGGACTCTTGTTCCATTACCATTGCCTTACTTGTTTAAATAAAAGAGTTGTTGGAACCTGGTCTCGCGCAACTTATTTCTGAACAGAACATTTTCCTCATGGCACTTGCATGTGTATCACATTTCTAAGACACTCTGCATCATAATTCCTGTTTAGAGTCCTAGGTACTCAAAATGTAGGAACACAGAGCTATTCAGAATGGGCTATGTTGCTATCTGAGACAAACAAAAAACAAAAAAAACCAAGATAGCATGCCTCCTAGTTAATGGATAATGGATAACTAGAAAGTATTTGAATTGCATCAAAATATGGCAGATTAGCTCTAGAGATATAAGGTAGATTGAGCCTTTTCCTTTAGCAGCTTGTTTTTTGCCTCAAATGCCATCAGGGAAACATTGTTTAAAACAAAGATACCACCTGGGAAGGCAAAAGGTCAAATATAAGTGACATTGGTTCTAATTGGGAAACACAAACGAGTATTTGTAAGCAACTGCCTTATCTTGTTTTACAAATATGCCTAGGATTGTCCAACCAGACCTGTATTTATGAAGGAAGAACCCAAGAGCAGATGGATATCATTGCTGCCATTATGATGCTGCCATTCACACTACACTGGGAATTCTTGCTCCATTATTGAACAGTTTTTAAAAATAGTACTTTGGATACATCATCACTGAGATATCTATTGTAATAAATAAATAACAGAAAGATTCTTAATGATTCACCTTTAATGGAGGTCTATTTCTTATCTCTACATTTAGGGGTTCCTCATGTACTCTTAGCTTCTATCTTCCCAATTAGAACTTGTTTCTTGACATTATTTTATTCTCTATGAGTTCTGATAATTTGAGACCGTGAACTAAGGGTTGGGAGGGAGTGGGGATTTTGTCTACAATAATGATGCATGAAATCAATAATTGAGGAGACAAACTACCAGCACAAGCATGGTTATTACAGAAAATTTACTGAGCTGTGAAGAAATAGAACAAATCAGAGAAGCAGTCACTAGTTCCCCTTCAGCAAAACCTCACGATCCTTTATTAAAATAAATGGCAGAAAGAATTAACCTTGCCTGCAGAAGCAAAAGTAATAAAATTACCCTAAATTCAAAAAGAGGGAAAACATTGTAATACAGAAGCAATTTCTTTTGATGTATTTCTTATATGGCTGGGATGATAATGCTCCAAACCATGGTGGCATAAATCAGTGTTTCTCAACCTTTCTCAACCAGTGTTTCTCAACCTTTCTCAACCAGTGTTTCTCAACCTTAAGATGGGTGGACTTCATCTGCCAGAATTCCCTTGCCAGCTTTCCCGATAACTTCTCTATGTCTACGAATCCAAATGAATGGGAGTAACTCAGGTATATAGTTTACAGAGGTTTACAAATAATCAGAGTTGGAAGGGACCTTGTACATCATCTAGTCCAACCCCTGCCCAAGCAGGAGAATCTACACCATTTCTGACAAATGGCAGTTCAATCTCTTCTTGAAAGTCTCAATGGTTAATGGAGTCAGTGGTCACTGGAGGCTTTTTTTAAGTGTAGAAAGAATTTCAGCAGGTAGGTCCTATAGTTTCCCAAGATTCTGGCCTTAGATTGTTTGATGTCATGTATTCTATAATATAATGGATGTGCAAACAAATAGATGTCAACATGCCAGCATTCATTAAGGTCTATCAGGATACTGTTGCAGGCACATTGACTTCTCCTTGAAACAGGTCAACTCACTGAAATATCTGCTCTTTCCTTTGCCCTTTCCTAGTCTAGCAACTCTTCAGTCTGCACATTCTCTTAGATTCCATTTAGTAGCTTCTAATACTTCCTCACCTCCCTGTGTTACTGCCTGTTCCTGACATTCAGATTTGTTCAACATTGGAGGTTGATTTCCATATACAAGAAGCCTGTGCATAAAATGAAGTATAAAATCATAGGTATTATTTCTAATAGAGGTGAGAAATAAATTGCCCATCTTACAAAGGCATGATGTTGGGTAAAGGAAACCTCACATAAATAGGAGCACCTTGCTAGGACTGAAAACATCTAATGGATAGAGCATCCTGTGTCTGCCACCCAAGATGGACTACTTGGGGAAAACTGGGAGAGGCATCCTTGTGTTAGGTTTTATCCATAGAATCATTTCCTGTGAGAACCAAAAAATACCCAGGTGATTACATGGAAGTACATGGAAGATACCAATAAAGCATATCACAAATACTGTAACATGAAATGCAAAAGAAAAAGAAAAAAGATTTTCCATTTTTGATTTTCTTTACAGCTATTATAAATACAATTGTATATTCACCTTTTACTCTATGGTTACAGAATAACTTTTTTTTATTATCCATTTTTTTTTGGTCATCAAAATCAGAAATTTATTTTTTCTGTTTCATGCAAACCCATAAGAGGTTTTTGCTCTTTCTTCAATTTCTTTTTTTCTTCCTCTGTATTAGTTTCTGTGAGTTGTCTTCTTTCTTAAAATTGTTAATAAAAATTATATTTTAAAATATTGTATGAACCAATTGCCTAAGGGAATTTAAACACCAGCTCAGGATAGGTCATCTAATAACCAAAGAGAATTTTATTTACATGCAACAAACACTTGCTCTCTTAAACCCTAGATTCACTGAAAATGAAAATGAATATTCCTTACTTTTAAAGCCCTTCCCAGTGCAGCAGCTGGATTTAGTAAGCAATCTTTAGCCATGATAGCATCTGCCCATCACATCTGTTTATCAAGACAGGACCTGTTGCAGTTCCCTCCCTTATTGCAAGGTTCATAAGGCAATGGGGCATGAACCAGGAAACAGAACTTTTCAGTGGCCGTTCCACATTTTATGGAGAGCCCTCTGCCAGAAGAGTGGGTGCCATCAAGCATGCACCTGTAAACTAACAATTGCTAGAAGCTAACATAGGTTTGTCAAAAAACAGATGAGGTCAAGCAAACTTATTGCATTCCTTGACAAAGTGACTATTTTAATGAATAAGGGAAATGCTTTTGACACAATTTACTTAAACTTCAGCAAGGCATTTTACAAAGTAGACCTTGGTCTACTTCTTGGTAACAGAAAAATGTGGGATAGTCAGCTTCACCACCAGATGGATTTGTAACTGGGTGAAGAGCCACACTCAACATGCATCCATGAAAATTCATCTACATAGAAGGAAACATGCAGCGCTTCTGTCTTAGGCCCAGTACTCTTCAATAAACGATTTAGATGGGGGATAGAAAGGAAACTTGTCAAATCTGCACATGACTTCAAACTGGGGAGAAAAGTCAACACTTTAGAAGATAGACTCGAGTTACAGAAGGCCCTTGAACACTAGACCCTATCTAACAAAATGCAATTCAGATTTGAGTAAAGTAAGGCTGCTCACTTTTCTGAACACTTCAGCAAGAAAAACCAAATGTACAAGTATAGAATAGGAGGTACCTGGCTCAACAGCAACTGTGAAAGAAACATAAATATCCTACTAGACCATAGTTAAATATGAGCTAACAGTGTGCTGCAGTTGCCAAGAAAGTTAACACACTCTAAGGTTGCATCAACAGAGAGATAGTTTCAACATCACAGGAAGTAGGAGTACCATTTTATACTGCACTGGTGAGACCACACCTGGAATACTGTGTTCAGTTCTGCTCCCCATGATATAAAAACATGTTGGAAGTGCAGAAAAGAACAAGCAAGATGCTATTTGATGAAACTAGATATGTCTGGTCTAACAAAGAGAAGGTATAGGGTGATATGACAGCAGTTGTCTAATAATAGAGGGCCTATCACAGATATGAGGGTGTTGACTTATATTCCAAAGCACCTGAGGGCAGGACAAGAAATAATGTGTGAAATATCTTAAAAAGAAATCCAGCTTAGAACTCCCAATTTGTTCTTGTATAGATTCACATTGAAGATTAGATAAATTGTGAAAAATATTTCTGGAGACCTGTGACTGAAAAGAAAAGGGGAAAGAGGAATAATAAAGAAATAGGTTGGCAAGCTATATTTGTGCAGCAAGGAGACTGTATGGAATATGCCACGATGAAATATAGCAATGTAATCTTCCTGAGTCATTACAAATATTATAATAGCTCTTAATGTTCCAATTTCCATAGGTAGTAGATCTGTTACTCCTTGTCTACCTCCTCCTCCTCCTCTTCCTTCTTCATTGTCTTTTTCTCCCTCTCTTAGTAAAAATAAGTGTTATGTCCTCCAACAATTAGTTCATAAGCTTGAGTGAAATGACAACCAAATAAAAAATGCTTACAAACCCAACAACTAATGGACAAACAATTAGTTTTATTAGGCAGTTGTATGATATAATATTTGCAGAACATATGCATTATAATTAGAGGTTAATGGAAAGGGAGTTCTTCAGAGTGAAGGAGCACAGAAAAAGATGACTCTCATGACATACACCCTCAGTGCACAGATAAATAAGGTGAAAATAAGGTGAAAAGCATGTTTATGAAAGCCATATCTGGAAGATGAAATGGCTGTGAAAAGTTGCATCATTGTCTTGAAATCTTGACAATTGTCCTTAAAATTAAATCAAGAAGTAGATTCATCATTTTAATATGTGTATGATTCAAAATATCTGATCACTTATTTACAAATTCTTTAGTCATTTACTATTTTAGTAGTAATTGGGGGATTCTCTAAGGTGTTTCTGTTGCTTTTTTTGAATAGTTGCTAGAATGTATATTATCTTTTCTTGACTTGTGGTTGTTTCTTCTTATAAAATAATGGTGAAACTAAAGTCCAAAGTTTCAGTCTTGCAAATTCAGAAATAGTTTTTCTCTTGGAATAGGAGGATAAATAATAATGTTAAATGCTTTAAAATTATGTTTTAAGCTTTTAAAAAATAAAGCAGTGTAACTTTTTGTCAAGCATTTTTCACTATTTTAACAATCATATTTTCATATTATTTCATACAGTATTAACTATAATAAAATATTGAACCTTAAAAATGTTTTAAAAGATGATGCAGCAATTAAAGGCCGTGTCACACTGCACTAACGGATGCAAAGAGGATGTAAAACGGGCAAAAAAGCTTGCCATCCATTGGAAAACGCTATGTACTCACTGCCTCCGTTTTGCTTCCTCTCTATCTGTCCAGCAT
>BHFT01010986.1:0-18178 GCA_004320025.1 Laticauda laticaudata
CTCCAAAAACAACCATTTACCACGGAAATAATGAACCTACATCCATGCTTTCCATTATATGCGTGTATTATAGTCTGTCAATATATGAATACACTTCATACAAAAGCATTAAATTTTACCATCCGCCACATTTTATGTTCTAGCAATGACCGATATGAGCACAGGTGTCATAACTCAACGGATGTCCATTGCCGTCACGATGACAGTTTGAGATATTGTCCCCATCTCCGTGGAGCGCTAGAGTGGCGGATTGGCCGGCACGAAGAAGAATTCTCTTATCCCACAGTTAATATGTGGCCCGTGTTCTACTTACGTTCTGAATTATCCTATCTTATATCCAAAGAATATTTTATGGCCTACTGCTAATCACACCACAACCAAAGACACTATTAGTCAAGATGGGCAGAGAGAGCAGGGAGAGAATGATGAATATGCGTAGGTGATGATGAGTGGGAATCGACCAATGATGTTGTTTGTAAGAGTTAAAGGATGTTGGATCTCCATCCTATCGTTTCACTGCTTAATTGTGAAGCCAGTTGGGCTGTAAGGAAACATGTGAGTCAGGACGCAGGAACACCACCAGAACTGAAGCGGCCACGAGCAGCTGGTCTTATTCAAAGGGTATCTTTACAGCATTAATAATTTAAATCTTCTCAAAACGATGATTGCCCAAAGAACAGTATCTCAAGGTCAAATAGAATATATGACTTGATGGCTCTAGGTCTCCGGATTAATGGGACAAGCAATGTACAAGTAATAAGTAAGGAACCATGAGAATTCCGCTGGATGAGTATCCTAAATGCTTCTAACACACTCAGAGCGGTACGTGTAGCATAAGTACGCTAATTACACTCTCCAGTAATTTAATTGGGAAGAGCTCTTCGCTGGGACGAGGGAAGAGTGGCGAAGCGCTTGCCGAGCAGAGGGCGGGCAGGATAAAGAGGTACTCCTTAGTTTCCGTTCGATGATGCGATCCTATCGGTCTATCACACTCATAATATTAAAGATAAATCGGGGAATCAGATCGTTATATGTATAATAATATTTATTTATTTCAATTTGATGTCATTCGCTTCCCCCAAGAAATTTCTGACCTTCCGTAGTAAATTCATAGGAGCCGAGCATTTTCGGAGATCTTGAGTGAAAAAGAAGTCGTGATACTATGCAAAACCAATTCGATCCAGGGAATATAATTAACAATCTGATACAAAGAAAAATGCAGCAATGACGCATTCTGTGTCAGCTATACACCACACAATTCAGGGATTAAATATTAATTTCCACGAATTGGTTGTCATATGACAACAATGGCAGCTTAGCTGAAATACCCATTTGAGTGAATTGAAGTAATGTCACCTTACTTAAATGAGGCTGAATCATATTCTTAGAAAAGAAAAAAATTGTCCAAGACAAAACAAATCATTACAAGCTTTCAAAAAGTATCCAAAGAAAAGAAAAAAAAGAGGGCACCTTTCTTGGAAATTCCTCAAAAAATTGAAAGAGTGAGCCCCAAAACCATATGGGGCAGCAGAATACAATTTTGCACAAAAAATGTCTAGAGCTGGCCCTCATGCATAACTAATACAAAGTGTGTTCTCTTTGCTTATTTCCAGCGATAAGTGCAACATTTTCACTACTTGTACTATTTGCACTTTCATTTTGTAGGGATTAGGCAAGATACAACCTAACTTAGTGTCTACAGCCATACCCCCCCTTCTTGATAACAGCAGTGCCAAGTACCCCTAGAAAGTGACAAGTGGATACAAGATAACAAGAGATGTTTGGCGCAACCAAAAACTATGGCTGCTCGAGGGGACTCATATCTGATTTTTGCAAGTGGGAGTCGCCAACGAAAGGAAATACATAGTTGATTAATTGTTGACGCGTAATATGCAAACTGGCAGAGGCATTCTTAATGTATGTCCACAAATCTACTGAAGCAGCGCTTATAAAACATTGAACAAAAACGTTCTTTGGCACCACATGGACTTCCAGAGTTAGTCAGTTATCTGACAATGGCCCCCCAATTTTTAACTGGCCTTTAGCCTTTCGAGGCAATACCTAGTCTGCGACAAGGGCATCTGGACATTGCCCTAACAACGCGCATGGGCCTCACCCGGCTTTCAAATGGACAAGGCTAACGAACGCCATAGGTTCATGTATACAATAAAAAGTCCTAGACAAAACGGACCACTGTGGTGTGGCATCCAAGGATAGGACTAAACAACTATGTTAAACCAATTCAGCATATCACCACCCTAGCACCCAACACAACTAACAAGAAGCCAGCATAGAAGAAGCTCACTTTATGGGGCAGAAAAATTGCGGTGCTTACCTAAGAGATATTACACCCCCCACCTATACCTCCTGAAAACCCTCCCCTACTCCTCCTTTTACCACTGGAGGACCTCTCTTATGCCAAAAATTTTACGGGGACACCCAATTATGGCTTCCACCCACAATTATCTCAAAATTTACAGGGGCCCCCGGTCATACTGGGACTTGAACTAAGATTGACGGCAGAACAAGAAACGACACAACATCGGACAGCTTTTTGACGTCTAGGACACTTTGGACACTCGCAACCACTATACCTGCCCCATAGCTCGCAAAGCGGCACCGCGCCAAATACACCACCCCAACAAAACCCAATCCAAAAAACAACCAAGGCAAGGGGGGAACACAAAAATAAATTAAAAGAAGGGAATGAGAAGAACCACCAAACTAAACCACAAACAAACAAGACAACAAAACACAAACCCGAATTAGAACCCCAGCGGCTAAGACGAAAAAGAGCACTCTTACCAACTAGAGGACCCTCCCCAGAGAAGAAAAAGCCTGATAGCAGGGAATAGGCCAAGGCGAGGCCTTCCCAGAAAGAGGCATGCCAGGGCCAAGGCTCGGACCAAACCAGGAAAGACAGGAGGGAACAGTGGCGAACAGCCAACACAATCTAGCCCGAGAGACCCAAGGCGGGAAGGCGGGCCAAGGCCTGGACTTCACCTGTTCCAGGAGCTTCCATGGAAAGGAACACGGATAGAAAAAAGGCGATCCTGACCGAAAAACCGATGGGAAGACCACGCTGACTGTAGCTGCGCAGGGTCAAGTAGGACCTGCAAAAAGGCACCCACCTTGACCACATGCGATGGGACATGTTAACGTACATTGGACAAAACCGAAGAGGGGAAGGGTGTTGTGTATAGAATTGAAATACTTTCAAATATTTAATCTTGATTGGCTTGAGCAGGCCCGAATAGATTGGTTAATAAAGCATACCATTACCAAATCTGCGGCCTGTGTCTATGCGCGGGGAAATCTGTTAAATAATGCTGGATCATGGCCTTCAAGCCGCGAGCAGCCGTAAAAGAAAGGGCTGCCGCGGCATCCGGCAGTGTCTGTTACGAGTTACGAAGTCACTGAGTTGGTTTATAATAAAGAGCTGTTTGATGAACACCGGTATCGAGTACTTCTATTCCCAGGACAGAACATAAGTAATGTCATGTTCAGTTGCAGGCATCACAAGTTATGGACTGTAGAACAGTTTCCAGTTAGAGAAGGCTGCTTTAGGCCTTAATTTGATTTCAAAAGCTCTCTCTAAGCAGCCTACCTGATGGCAAAAACATCTTGTTCTTTCCCTAACCACTTTTTCAACAGAGAGGAAGTGGGGGACAGAGAGGGAAAGAGAGAGAGATGAGCAACTAAAAAGGTGTTGCTTTTTCCTGCTTTTGATTTCAAAATTCTCTGCTCTTGATTTTCTTCAGTGATGAGAGTCATGTAGCCCATAATGGTTCACTCTCATCGGCACAGGACTATTTCAGAAAAAAAAGGAATCTGCATCCCTGATACAATTATTTGACTCGATGTAATGCAGCTAACTGTTTTGAGTCAGAAACTGGGAAACTTGTAAAAATTCATTATAGTTCACTGCATTGTCCTTTTGCAACTATTAGTGCAGCTAGATCAGTTGCTTATTTTAGTCTTTAATGTAATTTTTCCAATACTTTTACATTTTGCCAATCTAGGTATATTAGACTTGAAAGGCTTTAAAATCATTGGATGCAAGATTACATTAAGGATTAAAAAAAAACAGCAGAACAGTGAAACTAGGGAAATGAAACATTTGCCTTACTTTATTATCATTTATCAGGATCTCTAGGCACTTTAGATTTTAATATATTTCATTTTGGTTTATTGCTTCATTATTCTGAAACAGGTATTTTCTTGTTTTGATATTAATTTTGTTGTATATTGAAGACACGGAAAAACATTTTTCTTTTCACGTTTAGCAAAATTTAAGTTTCATGTATGTGTATATGAATATACCTCATGGAAATAACTTTCAATTAGAATCTAAGAAATATTCTTCTGACTTAAAGCACTGAATATGGATACTCGGGATTTTAATGGCATTATTTATTATGTGTGTCTCTGTATGGAAATCTATCCTTTTTTTCTAGTTTATGTGTTGTTTTAAAATCTGTAAATCTGCTGCAATTGTCATTCACTAAGAAAATATCTGTGCTAGAGGAAATGAAAGACCCATCCTATCTCATATCCTATTTCACTTATGACGAACCAGATCCCCATATGAATTTTCTGAGAAAATATGATATAGAAGACTGTTGCTGTTCTTTTACAGCTGCCAGGCACAACTGAAGGAAACATGAGGTCATTATTACTAAATGTTTTTAATTATTCATTTAATTTGACTTACTATCTTTTAGTTCTCTAAGTCAGGACTCTCCAATCTTGACAATTTTAACTTCAACTCCCAGAATTCCTCAGCCAGCCGTATAAATCATAAAGTTACCAAGGTCAAAGTCCCTCCCCCATCCCCACTGTATGTTGTAAGACGGAGTGGAGTTCTACTGGATTGGACCGGTTCTGTAGAATCTGTTGTTATGATTCCATGCAGTTCTGAGAACTGGCAAATTGTGTTCCTGGCAGGCCCTGCTCCTCTCCACCCACCTCTCCCTTCCCTGCCCAGTCAGTCCTTTTCGCGCATGCATGACATCACTGACCGCATTCTCTCCGAACCAGTCACTCCTTACGGTATTTCTTTTTTTTCCCCTCCTGACAATCAACTGTTCTGATGATCAGCTCCCTGCGCTCTGTTTTTTGCCTTCCTGTGCTCCAGGGAAGCCTTCTGGGCAAAGCAAAAAGGCTTCCCCAGGAGGCTTTCCTGAGACCCAAAAACAGCATGGAGAGTGCTGCATGTGTTCCCCCAGGCTCCATTTTTTGCCTTTCTGGGCTCCAAGGAAGCCCCCTCCAGGAAGCTTCCCTGAGGCCCAGAAGGAAAAAAAATGGTGGGGGGCTGTTTGCTGCAAAAACAATCCATGCCCATCCAGTCACATGGCTACACCCACCATGCCACGCCCACAGAACTGTTCGTTAAAAAAATTGAATCCCACCCCTGTTGTTAGCCAGTACCTTATGGTCATTTATTGTCTTTACTAAATTTTTCACTATTCACTTTTTGTTGAATGAGTTTGTACTTTAACTTTCAGAAATGTGAACGATAGCCATTTTGTCTGGGAACTCCTGGAGGAGAAATGCCATAAGATTGGAGCATGGCCATCCATTCACAACCTGTACACATGCATGAAACATTCCTATCTGCATGCGTGACATTGCTCCAACTGTTGCATCAACATCTGCGGATACAATCTTTGCTTCTCCAGAAAAAAACTATTGAATATGTCCTGCTACTAAAAGGTTGCTCATTCCTTACATAAGATAAACAATAAGCCATTGGAGATGATAGTTTTGAAACTGAGTTCCAAGTATAAGGTGAATTACTAAAAGGCTACAGGCTAGGAGAGGAATAACTATCAAATTAGACAAATCTTTCTAAAAGTTGGCACATTTATCAGGTAGGCAAGTTGTTTGCAGTGATTGAAGAGATAACACGTCTTAGACAGCCTTCTGGAGCACATAACTGTGTCTGAAAGGTGACTCATCAGCCTGTCCTCATGGAAATCTAAGACCATTTTCTGTGTGTTTGTCTAGATGGCTAATGTACCAGCCATCTAGTACATTAAGGAAGTGTGTCCTTAATAGTAATCAAGGAAGTGTTTCTCAGGTTGTTTTACCCTTCAGAGGTCTTTGGCAAAGATTAGTTCCTTCACAGACTTATCTATCATCCTGGGTAAGCATTCAATTTTATGGATCAGAAATATATTGAGGAGTATATTGGAAAATACCATTTTGTGTTCAGTGCTAAGTTATACCAAACATTTGTTTTAAAGAAAAGCTTTATAATGGGATGCCTACAAACATTTGATCCATGTTAGAAGGGAGACCATCAACGTGCCTGAATTCATGAAGGAACACTGCTTTTCAGAGTACCATTGAACCAATATAAGGCAGTTTCCAATGTTCCTTCTGTAGGCAGTAATGAATAGAGCTAGGTTTCAAACTGGCAGGGAGTATACAGTTGACTTATAACTACAATTGAGCCCAAAATTTCTATTGCTAAGTGAGACAGTTGTTAGATAAATTTTGCCCATTTTATGACCTTTCTTGCCACAGTTGTTAAGTGAATCACTGCAGTTAACACAATTGCGAAGCAAATCTGGCTTCCTCATTGACTTGACTTGTTGGAAAGCCGCAAAAGGTGATCACATGATTCCAGGACACTGATCATCATAAATATGATTTAATTGCCAAGCACCTGAATTTTGATCGTGTGGATGCTGCAATGGTCATAAGTGTGAAAAAGGTCATAAGTCACTTTTTTCAGTGCTGTTACAATTTTGACTGGTCATTAAATGAAATGTTGCAAGTCAAGGACTACTTGCATATTTTACAGACTGCAGAAAGCTCTCAACTTCAGCAGAAGCCTCTGCTCTTCCAAGAGATTCTTTGTATTTTCTATTCACTAATCTCATTGCTCTATCCCAAATCTGGTCCCCAAGAAACAGCCACACAGTGCCCTAGAGCACCTCTTTTTCTCTTCAAAGGAAGCAGTAAGAAAAGCACACAGTAAATCCATTCCCAAAGCAGAAGAGAAAAGAAAATTTTCTTGTTAGGAACAAGCATTTGGGAAGGACTATTTAGTTTTTACAGTTGGCTTGGATTTGTTTGCAGGATGAGAGGCAGGAATTCTGGAATCGAAGTGATGTCATTTCCTCATGGGTCAGTCTGACTCTACAACTAACCTTTAAATGGATCTTTCAGGATTGTCCTGGAAAAAGTACTTTTCTTTTAAGAATGTACTCTGATGGGGAATTGGAGCTGAAAACATGAGAAATTACCATCTATTGGAAACAAAGATTCTTCACTCGCATCTTAGCCTAACTTCTTATTAACATACAGATATAATTTAGTATGCTATCTAAAACTGATTTGTTAAATGAAAGTTATTTATTGTTTTGTGTGTAGAATTATTTTGTTCCAGATATGATTCAATCAATTTTTTTTCCTAAAAGTATTGATTTCTTTGTTGATTAAAAAAAAATCAGTAAAATTGACCTGTGGGAACTAAACATAAAAATTTAAAATTAGACCACAATTTTTAATCTTAGGCTTCCAAATGTAATTTTGTTAATAATTTTAAGTTGGCAGATAATAATTTTTCACTCATTGTTTCAAGAGGTGTCATATCTTGCTGAAAAAAAGAAAAAATGTTTCCATCCTTTGAATAGTAACTTGCTGAATACTAGAAACTCTTTGATCATAGAAATGGAGGATTTGCACAAAAGTGGGAGGATGTCATATACAATTCAAATTAGGGCTTGGCCCTATCAATGAAAATCAGAGTCTTAGATTTTTTTATTATTTCCTTCTCTACCCTGAATGTTGATTTCCTCCTGGTATACAGCAAAGAGTTTATTTTATCTGACATTTGAATTAGGCAATTGAAATATGAATTATCTTGAAGTGATCATGCAAGTTCGGAGGTGAGTTTTGCCAAAAGAAACAGATCAATTTTCTGAAATACATCTTTCAGATGAGATATATGAGCAATTTCCTTAAGGTCTTAAAGAGGTACAATACGTTTGCCTTCTTGTTTATAATGCAGGAAGAATATTCTTCGATTCTTGGATGCTGAAAGAGACATCTCAGTTGTCAAAAGCAGTTTCAAGCCCGGAGATGTAATCCACTATGTGTTAGACAGACGCCGTACACTAAATATTTCTCAGGATTTGCATAGCCTCCTTCCTGAAGTTTCTCCAATGAAGAATCGTCGATTTAAGACATGTGCTGTTGTAGGAAATTCTGGCATCCTTCTGGATAGTGGATGTGGAAAAGAGATTGACAGTCATGAGTTTGTTATAAGGTGAGTCTTTATCTTTTGCTTGACATATTGCTTATTACTTCAACAGCAATGAACAGAAATGCTTAACTTGGAATGATACCTCAGATTTTCTGAAATATATCTTTCACTGTATGATGCCCAAATCAAAAGATTTTCAATGGGAAAGGAAAAGGACTGTCTATATATTATGAATGAGAAATTGCATTCTTGGAGATTGCAGAGAGATTTGTGATGCTGTTTGTAGGATCTGCTTTTGCTCTTTATGCAGGCACAACAATTATTTTGATAGGGAACTGGCTCCACAAAGAGAATATGTTTTCAATTTTTTCCTCTTGCCCGTCATCATAATAGAAAATTACCATATTTATTTATTATACTATCTATGGTTACATTTAGATGAAATACACTGGGAATTAGCCAAATAATTCCCATTAAGTGAATTATTAAAATTTCCTATCTAAACGCTTAGATGCTATACTGCACTGAAAAGATATCTTAACTACATGCACAAATATGTTCATATATTTCATTTTAATAATTAATTTCTTTAAAATTGAATATTATAATTATCAAAGATCAGCAAGAAATCAAAATGCAGATGAAATAAAATTAGTTAAAAATAATACAAGGCATTGGGAACTAAAAAACTAAAGGTGTTTCTCTGGGTTTTATTCCACTAGTTGTGACTGACTTTAGGGGATGATATATCTCTGTTTCTTAAGCCAAAGAGCCAGCATTATCTGGAGACAAAGTCAAAGAACCATATTGGTACATAGGGAACTAAAGAAGCTAATAAAATCAGTTAGATATTTTAGATATGTTTACTGTATTTTCTAAGTAAGAGTTTACTAGATCTATTGGTATCAAATTACAGAAGGCGAACAATCCAGTCAAAATTAAACAATATTAAGTTTCATATTTCAATAATCTTTACAGGCTCTCTTTCCTCATTACATCACCAGATTTTCTGATTGATTGATAATGTTTGGGTGTGCAGTTCTTTGCATTTTGTAGGAAGTAGGTAAAATTATTGTGTTGAGTTTGTGCAAATCTTGCACTTAATTTAATAAACCCTTCCCAAATATAAATAAAGACATCATCTTCTCCATCAACATAGCATTGACTTCTTGTAAACTTTAGAAATAAGTTTTGGGAAGTGGGGACAAAGAGCGGCTGTCAGATACAAGAGTTCTTTGCTCTTTTGTGATATTTTTTCCCCTCTAAAAATTGCTCAACGTCACTACTGAAATAAGTGTGACTAAGTCAGTTTTCCTAAATATATGCATGTCACTGTTCAGTAGTTTACACTCTGGGTTAATATTTTAAATGGTGGAACATAGTTTAAGTTCTGTGTCTACACACTTGGAGTTCTATAAATAAGTACAGTTTAAAAGCTGTGTAAATTATTGTTGTTCAGTTATCTTTTCAAAGTGAATGTTGTTATTTCTTCTGGGAAGTGAAAAGTTCTGTTTTTAAAAAAACCTACAACTTTTACAGTTTGCTTGTTTTGTTGCATTTATATCATTACTTAAAAGAATTGTTGTTTTAGTTACATTTTCTTTAAATCAAAAGAGATACTCCACTGTTCCAATCAGAGATGATGTAGAAAGGATGATAGTAGACACTTATACTTAACACTTGGCTGAGTAACCTACCATCTTGCAGAAGTTTCTGAAGTATAAATAATAGATATCTATCTATTGTTTCTGGGGTACAAATGAGTTCAAATCCTGCAGTTTATCTAACATAATCCATCTAATTTCTAGAATGCTTTCTGAGCTTAAGAGGACATACATACAAGTGAAAAACATTGCAAAGTTTATATGTCTGTTTATATATCTGTTACATGCAGAAACAATAAATAATCATACACATGTGTTTTATAGATCTAGACAGATCTATGAAACACTGTAGTACTCTTGATGATCTGTTCATTGTATCACCACCTAATATAATCTATTAGACTTTTTATTAATGGTACCGCCTGTTGTCATCATTTAAAGCAGGGGTGGCCAACCCCTCAGGGACCACCAAACTCATAATTTTAGATCCCAGGGACCACTAACTGGTTCTGTGGGTGTGGCCTAATTTGTGGGTGTGGCTTGGTCATGTGACTGGCTCGGCACGGCTTGTATGTAAATATTATAAATATTTATATAAATATTGATTTTTTTTATAAAAAAGAAACTTTTACCCAAAATCAGGCAAAGCAGGCAGATAGAGTTGCTCACAGAATCATTCAGAGATATATCTATCTGCCATCGGCTAGCTCAGTCTCTCAAATTTGCTTGCCGTGAGTCTGCACTGAATTTGCTTGCAACAAACCTTCAGTCCTCAGGGAGGTTTGGCTGTGCTTCGCCAAAGATCTAAAAAGTAGCTAGCAAGCAAGAAATCCAACCATTTCCTGCTAATCTAAATCTTCCAGCACAGCAGAACAGATGATGGTCGGAAAAAGGAAAAATAGCAATTTATCAGGCAAGTTTACTGGGTAAGGAAGTGAGGGTGGTGGGAGGGTTCCCGTGGGCCAGGTGGGCAGCACAGCCTTGTGTTTCTGCGCAGCCTGGATTAATTGCTTTGTGGGTGTGCTCTGGGGGTGAGATTTCTCTGCGGCCCACCAAAATTTTCTCATGGCCCTCCAATGGGCAACAGCCCACCGGTCGGCGACCACTGATTTAAAGAGAAGTTTTCAATTACTGTTCATCATGGAATATCTTGCCATGTATTCATCTTTCCTTGTAGTCAAAATGGACTGCTGTATGTCATTCATATATACTAATTATTAGTATATTGCTTCCCTTTTTGCATTAGTGAAGGCAGAGAATGATCATAGAATTATTTCATAGCTTGAATTTAACGCAATAATTTATTCTTTGGTATGAATTGTGAGTTGGGTTGAGTTATATCTAGAAGATTTAGATCTGCATGTCATGTATTTTTTAATCATCAATTTTATTTATTTTTATTTCTCTTTAGATGTTTTTATCCTGCCTTTATTATTTTTATAAATAACTCAAGGCAGCAAACATACCTAACATACATACCAAACATACCTACTCCTTCCTCCTTCTATTTCCTCTACAACAACACCCTTGTGAAGTGAGTGATTATGACTGGCACAAAGTCACCCACCCAGTTTTCTTGCTTCAGGTAGGACTAGAACTCACTGTCCCCTAGTTTCTAGCCTGGTGCCTTAACCACTAGAACAAATTGGAAATATCAATATATATGATACAAGCCTTCCGCATGCTGAATATTTTGTTGACATGTAAATATCAATTCCCAGAATTTCTCAACATGTATTGCTGAGAATTCTGGGATCTGGTCAACATATCCAGAAGTGTTAAAACTGGGTAGGCTGGTATATCATACTATAGTATGGGGACAGGTAGCAGCATTCTAAGCCATTGTACAACTTTCTTTTCTAAAGGGATTTTTTTTTTCTGGAATGTGTTCTCTATTGTGCCAAGCCAAATCTGGAGCATTTTTTACTGCTTTTCTAGATCCAAGATAAATATTGAAATAAGGAGATAGATGGACATGAAGAATACAATTAAATTAGTACGTTTAACACAGGAAACATATGTTCCAGTCCATTATCTGTTAGTTCCTTCCTGCTTTTTTTCTAAAGTTGATGGAGATAAAAGATGCTAGATCAACAGACAGATAGATTTATCTTGTCTACATAATATAAAATCTTCCTTTTTATCAAGGAAAGGGGAAAATTCAGTCTTGGCTGTAAACCCAAAATTAGCTCTAGAGGTAAACATGTCTCCTTTCTGAGTAATAGGTATGTACACAGAACCCTTTATTTTGAGCTTGAAATATAACAGCTCCAATTCAAATGTGACATTATGTTTCAAGCATCTTATATTCCAACAGAAAACAATTGAAATGATTGTTCAACTAGAGGGAATTCAAAGCAAGCCTTTGCTTCCTACATTTTTATCTTGAACTCACAAAAGTAGGTGGAGTAAGTTCATGTTGGTTTTTTTGAAGGGTGTTTGAGGAAGCAAAACATTAAAATTTAATCAACAAAGAAATAAAAACAAAGATGGACTCTTTAATTCAAGTATTCCTTTCTGAGATTTATGTTGATGTACGCGCTCTTGGAAATTGAAGTTTAAAAACAGAGAACATTGATTGGTTTCAAAATCTCATTGTGTAGAACGTTCGGAACATTATGAATGAAATTCATCTAGATTGGGATCTAAAAGCATGTGAAGTATCTATTTAAAACCATTAGAAATCAATATTGATAGCATCTCTGGGAAGTAGTTTAGATATGGAAGAATAAATAATAACATCAATATTTGAAAGAGCATTATTTCAGATATGTCATTCAGATGAAATCTAATCATTTCAAAATGTCATGCAGATCTACAAAAACTCATCTCAGTTAACAGAAGCTAACATATGAAAATACTGTTGACCCTACAATGAGACCCTTAAAAGTCAACATCAAACACAGTTGAAAGTAGTGCAATTTAGAAGGTCTAATCTAAAATTATTCTACCTGTTTTCCATCAGCCTTCTAAAGTGGTCCAGTCAAGAAGCATACCCAGAAGTTCTAGTTCTGTCTTTAAGGTTACATTAAGAGAATCTCGCAGCCTAAAAGTACATTTTTCACCCATTGCTTTTACAGCCCAAGAAATTAGGGAGGCATTGGAGACTTGCCATGCTCACATTTCTTTTGTGGGTTTCATTCAGATGCATTTGGGGAGGTTTTCTTCTGTTGAATGGGACTGGAGTTTTTCCCCAAACTCCTGTCCTGAAAATGCCACTGATTGAATGAGAGAATTAAATAAGTGATAAACATTGTTGCATTGAATTATTTCTCTATATATATTGTAAATATATTAAAAAAACATCAGGACATAGTGTTTTTCTCAGGAGGCTAAAATAAGGTTTTAATACAAAACTAAACATGGTGTCTTCTCTTCCCCCCAAAATTTACATCTGTTCCTTTTGCTTATTTTTTCATGTCCTTTTCAACCACTGCTAGATGTGTCTCTTCAACAATGGAGTGAGTCTGAGAGCTATGTTTAAACATCAGTCATTCAACTAGGAAATGAGAAAGTGAGTTGTTGTTTTTTTTTTGCCTTCTGATGTCTCCAATCCAAAATAACCTCTCCCAGCATGCCAAAAGCAACACTGATACTGTATGACTAGCAAAGCTATACTTATAGATTTCAGAGAATCCATAAATGGGATTATTCCATTATCAAATTCATGTTCTTGAGGCAGACCAACTTTGTTTTACATATAAATCAGGAACCCTGGATTATGTAGTTCATGTTTTTCTAATTTCTTATTAATAAGCATCCAAATGTAAATATATTAATTTTATTAGTTAATGTAAATTTCAGCAGCTGACTTACTTAATTATCATTAATCATGTATTCATAATAGATTAATATTAATCAAGATCATATGAAGTGTTAGTACTGCTTTATTATGCCTTGGCAAGACTACACTTTGGATATTTCATTCACTTCTGTTATCACTGTTATCTCCGTGATAACAAAAAGTTTTTGAGATTCTAGAAAGAATACAGAGAAGAGCAATAAAAATGATGAGGGAACTAGAAGCTAAAACATACAAAGAATGGTGTCAGGAATTAGTTATGTCGCGTCTAATGAAAAGAAGGACTAGCAGTAACATTTTAGAAGTATTTCAATATTTGAGAGGATGCCACAAAGAAGAAGGGGATTCTTCAAAGCAGGACAAAAATTAACCAATGGAAATTAATCAAAGAGAGAACCAACCTAGATTTAAGGATAAATTTATTTACAGTTAAGACAATTAACCACTAGAACGGCTTCTCTCCAAATGTTGTTGGTATTCCATCATTGGAGATTTTTAAAAAGAGATTGGACAGCCATTTGTCTGAAATGATAAAGGGTCTTCTGCTTGAGAAGGGTGTTTAGACTAGACGACCTCCAAAGTCCTTTCCAATTCTTGTTATTGATTGATCTTACTCAGCTGTTGGCAGAAGTTTTGTTTCTTCATTTTTGAAGTCTAGTGAGCTGACAAAAATATCAGCAAAATTATTCCAAATTACATACTCTTACGGGACATAGAAGGTTAACTGTAAAGGATAGTTGGATTTATTATTTAGACAACAACTGTTTTCAAATTATTTTTTAAAAAAATTAAAGATGTGCTTCAACATTTAGTATCCAACTATATTTATAAACTTTTATTCTGATACCAATTCAGAATGAAAAAGGAAGATAAAGCCTTAGGGCAAAGCAAAATCTTGTTTTAATGGTCATAACTTCTCTATTCTATAAAATAATAGGTGTGGTTTCCAGGAACATTTTGAAAGTGATAGATTTCCCCCCCCCCCCCANNNGATTCCCCCCCCCCCCCAAGTCACTTGATTTCTGAATTCAAAAAACAGGTTTTGTGGTTAGTAAAATGTTTTGTTTTCAGATACTATAGAAAGAATTATGCTCTTCATGGAGTGCATCATTTTGTTATCACCTTTCCTACTGGAAATGAATTTGTTGTTATTAATGAAATTAATAAGACAAGAAAAATCAGATAACCTGATATATTTAATTGATTCAAATGAAAAAAAATTCAAAAACAAAAGATGCATAAAACATTAATGTAGAATTAATTTGATGCATTCATAATATTAAAATTAGTTATATGGTAGTGTACACTGCTCCATCTATTCATTTTTAAGATACTTTCAAAATCAACATATGAATCTATTCTTTAATATCCACAATGTTGCTTTCTTTCTACCTGGAATAATTGTTTTTGCAATTAAGCTCAGTAGAGTTAGAGGTTTTTTTAAAAAGTATCAACTTCTGTATTGCTGTTTGTGTTTGAGGTGCTTCTTGCTTTCATGGTGACATTTTAAACTATTATATTTGTCCCCAGGATTTCATTGATATATGTAATAGAGCTGTGGTGGCACAATGGTTAGAATGCAGTGCTGCAGGCTAATTCTGCTTACTGCCAACTGCCAGCAGTTTGGCAGTTCGATTCCCACTGGTTCAAGGTTGACTCAGTCTTTCATCCTTCCAAGGTCAGTAAAATGAGGATCCAGACTGTTGGGGGCAATATGTAGACTTTGTAAACCACTTAGAGAGTACTGTATATACTACTAAGAAGTAGTATATAAGTCTAAATACTATTGTTATAATTACTTGAAACAAAAAAGAGCCATAAAACAACAAAGCAGAGAAAGCAGAGAACCCTGACATTTCTTACAATATCAACCTCTCAAATCTGATATTCATTTTTAAAAAACTTTATTTCAAGTGACAGATCATAAAAGAACAATATTAGCTATTTGGTTTCATTAGTTCTTTGGTTTTATTCATAGGTCAGAACATTCAGGGTTATCTGTTCCAGTTTTTCCTTTTTCTTTCTTTGTATAAAAAAATTGAACTTAATTTGAAGAATTCCTTTTTCTTAGGAGAGAAATTTTCTTTTGCAAATTAAGATAATATTCCCAACATTTCACAGAGAGATATTGTCAGGAATGAAATACCATTTTCTGTACATTGTAGAAAATGCATAGATGTAACGCCTGATCGTGGCGCTCATATTTTTATCATAAACTCTGGTTGAGGTGATTGGTTTGGACCAGTGGTGGCCAACCTGTGGGCCGCAGCTCACTGGTGGACCATGAGAAAATTTTGGTGGGCCGCAGAGAAATCTCACCCCCAGAGCATCCCCCCAAAGCAATTAATACAGGTTGCACAGAAACACAAGGTTGCGCCGCCCAGATGGCCCACAGAAACCCTCCCTGCCCACTCACTCCTTACCTGGTAAACTTGCCTGATAAATTGCTATTTTTCCTTTTTCTGACCATCATTTATTCTGTTCTGCTGGGAGATTTAGATTAGCTAGGAAGCAGAAAATGGTTGGATTTCTTGCTTTCTAGCTCGTCTTTAGATCTTTGGCTCTGCTTTTAAGTACAGCTGAACTTCCCTTAGGACTGAAGGTTTGCTTGCAAGCAAATTCAGTGCAGACTCACAGCAAACAAATTTGAGAGACTAAGTTAGCCGATGGCAGATAGATCATTGAATGATTCTGTGAGCAACTCAATCTGCCTGCTTTGCCTGCTTTGGGGTAAAAGTTGCTCTTTTTTTAAATAAAAAATTCAATATTTACATGCATGGTGTGTTGTGAGTTAATTTGTGAGTTTGCTTGCAAGCAAATTTTATGTGACAGACTGAGCTAGCCAATGGCAAATAGATAGATTTTTGAATGAATCTGTGATTCTGTGAGCAACTCAATCTGCCTGCCTGCTTTGCCCGATTTTGGGTAAAAGTTGCTCTTTTTCATAAAAAATTCAATATTTATATAAATATTTATAATATTTACATACAAGCCATGCCCAGCCAGTCACATGACACCAAGCCACACCCACAAATTAGGCCACACCACAGAACCAGTTAGTGGTCCCTGGGATCTAAAATTATGAGTTTGGTGGTCCAAAAGGTTGGTGACCCCTGGTTTAGACTGAAGGCAGTGGCTTAAGTTGCAGTGGAGTTGACAATGATATTGATATAGTTATGCTTTCTTAGCCTCAGCAACTCAATGATTTATTGTTGAAATAAAGCAGGGGAGCGGTTGCCATATATATTGCCTTGAGCTTCTGGAAAAAAGATAGGATAATGTTCCTCTTGGAACAGTAGCAATTATAGAGACAGACACCTTATTAGTTTATGACTGTCCTTTGCAAGTATAAGAGGAATCTGCCTTTTCTACAACTTGTGGTGATGTGAAAGGTTCTAATGCCTAGATGCAGCCATTGTTCATACACTCAATGGAGCAAATTTCTATATTTTAATATTTTAACCTTTTCCAGTCATACAATCTACATCCTGAGTCTTAAAATTTTCAACATTCTTACAGACTGCTTTCATCAAGGTTTTTTTTTTGATGCTATCAATGAATAATAAGTTTCATATGGATCTCTTAAGTGCTTCTTCCAAAATTCCTGATCTCAGTTTTATAGCTATTTTAATTCTATTCACTCTTACCAGGCTCTTATTAATCATTAATGTTTACATTATTAATCTTGACTATTCTTTGTTCATTTTGTAATTTTTTTTCAAAATACACATTATACATTATTTTTCTCTCTTCATTTTCTAGCACCGTTTTTACTTTGTCATTCAAACCAACATTCTTTTAGTGTAAGTCCACTGTGGCACTTAGTGTTCTTTTCGAACAGCACCCACATCTCTCCTCACTGTTGCTCTCTCCCCTCCCTTCTCCCCCTCCCCAGGTAACTCTATAGTTTCTTAGCTTTCCTTGGAAGACACCTGACAGGACAATTCAGGTTGCCCCCATTATATGGTTCCATTCCAGCATAAAACCAGAGATGATTAAGTTGCAAATATTGAAACATTAAATCTATGAAAATTAGGAATTTAGATTCTAGAGCTTACGTTCATCTTCTTCCCATGATTATTTGTCCCCCTTTTTTCCATCATGCATGTTGCTGAGATGGCATCCTCATGGCACCTGGCTGCCTTCTTTGGAAAACATAACTGGTGAATTATCCTCTTATATTTTACATGGCTCTTACTAGGCTTCTCTGTTCTGTTTTCACCAACTTAATGGAGGATTTCATGCAGTCTGGTCAGAGCTCACTGTTCTTTTCCTTGCTTAATGATAGTTCAGTTTTTATTAGGAGATTTAAACCATAGTTTCTCATGCCTGATAGAGTAAATAAATGGAATAAAACAGGCATCTTCACAATATATATTCAATGTATGGGAATAATTGCTAACAATAATACTAAAAACTGAGGAAACAACAAGAATAGTTTAATTATGAGATCAGTCTAGTTCACATGTTTTGAAGATATAATGCGGTATCTGCTATCCCGCATTAGATGGGCACCTCATGATAGGGAGCGAAAGGAGAAAGAAACGACAGGAG